>CAEGAF010121509.1:0-22728 GCA_903067075.1 Micropoecilia bifurca | reverse complement strand
CTTCGCCTTTTGACTCAGCTCTCTCTTCACCACGACGGACCGGTACAGCGCCCGCTTCACGGCAGACGCTGCCCCAATACGTAATAAATGTGATATTCAATTGACATTTTATGACTCAAATTTTGGGTGTCGACCCCCCTCTGCTGCTGCTGCATCGTTTTGGAAAACCTGAAGCAGCAGAGATATCTGTGCAGCAAAAATTTTAATTTGTGAGGAGGCTGGTTGACCTTTGCCTGGTTGACCTTTACAAGGTCAACCAGGCTCCTCCCCCACTTTTATGAAATCCAACTTTCTCTATATCTTTAAAATGATAGTGGCACAAACAAAAAATTTTGCCGCACATACCAGCACAAATGTAGCACGTTTATTTGGTTATTATTTATTTCATTAATAGTGTTATTATTTATTTCCTGACTTTTGTTCTGTGAAGAACCCAGAGAATGTTATTTGATTGTGCTTTCTGGAAAACAATGCAAGTTACATTTAGGCTCTCCAATCGTCACACTTTTTCTGTTACAAACTGACTCCGGCCCCCCACCAGAGAAGAGAAAAGTTATGCGGCCCTCACAGGAAAAAGTTTGGGGACCTCTGCCTTAAATGAAAGAAGTTTACAAGGGGAAAACGTCGGGAGTCTGTCGGGCAGGTCATTGTTTCTCTGGAATTTCTAGGAGAATCCAAGACTGGATCTCACATGAGGTCTATTTTCACAGTAAGGGGAGACTAAGCAGCAGGCTGAAAGAGCTCTCTGTCTCCTCTGCATTCCTCTGTTGGTCGGTGATCAAAGGCAGAGCGGCACACAGAAACATACCTGAGAAAATCCTGATCCTATAGTTTAAAATAACGTTCACCCTGCGCTCATGAAACTGACACAAAGCAAACTTCACTCTTACGTTAGGTTGTCGGAGCAATTTCAGCATGAATGATGGTTCATCGTAATAATCTACCCTCTTGTTTTCCCCTTTGGTTGCAATATTTCAAACCCTGCTGGTGTCATTCTGTTCATTAGATGTTTTTTTTTTTTTTTTAAATTAAAGGGACCAAAAGGTGATCCTGGTCTTCCTGGTCTCCCAGGGCCCCCAGGCCTGCCTGGAGTGAAGGGTGAAAGGGTAAGAAACGAGGACATGTTCATTAAAGGGCAGCTGTATAACACCAGTCAGTGAATCACAACATATATAAACATAAACAAAGTCTTATGTTTTGAATTTTCAGTTTTGCATTCTGGTTTGACTGGGTAACCCCTTCAATGTGTTAATTACAGGGTGAGCGTGGAGAAGCAGGACCCAAAGGAGAACAAGTACAAAAAAACACACATGCCAACAACAAACACACATGCCAACAACAAAGTGTTTGAAAAGAAAAAAAAGTGGTCTGCTTTACATAAATTAATACACAGGTTTTGCTTTGACAGGGGGCTCAAGGTGATGAGGGAGATCCTGGAGAGAGAGGGGAACTTGTAAGTTCTTACCTAACAACAATCAGAATGTTTTTTTTTTTGGTTGCACCAGAGCATATTATTAAGTTTCAATGATGTCATAGGGAGATGCCGGGGAATCTGGACCACAAGGAGAGGTGGGTCCAAGTTTCTATAAAAGCCAATAAAGTTTTGCACTTTTGTAATATTTGTGTGGTGATTAAAGGATTTGCTCACAGGCTGGTATTGCTGGAGAACCTGGCAAAAGGGGCCCTGAGGGAAGTCGAGGCCAGCCTGGCATCGAGGGCCCACCTGGCACACCTGGACCACGGGGCATGCAGGGGAACAGAGGTCCTCGGGGGGTCCGGGGGTCTCAGGGGCCTGCGGTAGGTCAGAAACAGAAAACACAAGTAATTCAGAAAATATGACACCTAAAACATGAGGATGTCCCCCCTCCACCCTCAGAGAAGTGTCAAAGACCAGATTTTTGAAGTCTGGAGGACATCTGCGTTTTATTCTTCCTCCTTGCTTTTCTGGTTCAGAATTAAACTATAAATATGCTTTATTTCTTAAAATAGGAAAGACACAAAAACTTACCATCTGAGCAGGTCAGGTGTGAACTGATCTTCATAAGTAGAAAGTAGCTTTAAGATAATGGTTACTTCATCTGAAAAACTAGAATTGTGATGAGGACTGATTGCGTAAAAAGAAAATCTTCAAAGCTCACACTTCAAAGCTAGTCTCCTGTGTTGCATTACGATATTTCAATAAAACGTACATTTTCAAGCCGTTTTATGCATCCAAGGGTGGCAGTAAATGTGAAGGATGAAATAAGGAATTTTCTTCCGTAGAATCAATTTTTGGATTTAATTATGTTTTTTTTTTACTTTTAAACCAGGGGTTATTAAACTTAATATTAAGATGTCAAAGGTTGATTTCCAGATAAGGGTGATTTATAGAACAGCTGATAAATGCATCACTTTTTATTACATTTGCTCACAAGGCAAGAGTTAAGAAAACCAAAATTTATATCACCACTTGTTACCTAAAGCTACTTTTACTTTTCACAGAAAATCTTAATGAGCATTAGTAAAATTAAATCTTAAACTTGATCCCCTTAATTACTTAATTACTTTTAAACAAATGAGCCTACAGTGAAATAAGACTTGCAGAGCCAGAGACCCAAAGACGTTTATAGTGCAGCTTAATAGGAAACATGGCCCTGTTTGCCTCCAGTGAAGCTCCATTAAACTGGTTTTAAGCTACTGCTGTTCCCTGTTCATTAAATGCATCACATCTAAGAAGCTCCACCATTTCCAGTCCATAAAAAACATCAATGAACACTTTTCTGGATTTAACACAAATTAAATTAAGTTTGAATCAACAGGTCAAGCATAAATTGAAACCAGAAAAATAGCAAAGAGATGAACATACAGTACAATACATAAATAATTGTCCCAGCCTCCTCAATGATTCACGAAAAATTGGAACTGTGGCCCCTTCTGCAAAGGGCCTGTGACATGATGAACAGTGTTTGGGAATCATCACACCTATAGCACCACTTTCATCCTTCATCGGGATATAAAACAAGGAGCAAAACTTCGGGATATAAGCGATGGGTTTATCTCATATGGAAAAGAACCGGGGCAAATTCTAAGCACATACAGTCAGGTAGTTTGAAACATCAGGGATTATATCAAACTTTGTTTAAAGTGAATTGTCTCGTGTTTGTCTCTACTTGCCTGCAGCCAAAACAAACAAAAAAAATAAACAAAACAAAAAAAACTGCATAGCTCCTTATCAGAATCAGCTGAATGCTATAAAATCTGTGAAATGTTTTTTGTTTTCAACGTTTCTGCTTCGGACGCAGGGACGAAAAGAAGCCCTTTTCTTTTAATAATGAGAATGGAATTCATTTTCTTCACCCGATTGGTCTTTCAGCTAAAGCAAATGAGCAAACGGCATCATGGAGTCTCAGGCACTGAGATGAAAACCATTACAATATTTTTTTTTTCCTTTACAGGGCAAGGAGCCAAGCGATCAGCACATCAAGCAAGTCTGCATGCGAGTTATGCAAGGTAAGAAAAGAAAAGAAAAAGAAAAAGCAAAGCTTTTGACCCCATTTATTATTCCCTTGTGTCCCATTTCATGGCTGTAATGTTTCTCATTACCACCTTAAAGTGTCGTTTCATTGATCAGGGCTGTCGCTGGATGGTCAGTGGTTAAAAAAAACCTGGAGGGTCCTATAACAAAAACATGAAATAAGCTTCAGCCTTTGTTCATGTGATGGATGAAAGCATCCTTCTCCGAGCCCTTCGAAATGTTTCACTGAAGTCACAACATCTGCTCTCTTCATTCTTCTGCTCTTACATCTTCACAACTCATCTCCTGATCTCATGACTTTTTTATACCCGCCGCGTTGAAAAATTAATCTCACCTCCAGGAGACCTGCTCTTCCCCGCTCCGAGCAAAGTCGGCCTGGAAAGGAAATCTGAAGAAAAGGAGCAGCCGAGCTGCTCCTGCGCCATGAATCTCCTTCAGACGCAAGAAAACCGAAATCTAGATAAAAAAAAAAGACAAAAGCTGCAGGAGATTAATTTGAGCTCGTTGGCAATGTGGGCTTAAAGTTTCTGTTTTGTATAGCTGTAAATGAAGAGCAGTATTTCTGTTTGGCTCAGCTTAGTGATGCTTATTTAAAAAAATAAAATACAATAAGCTGAACAACAGAAGACGCTCAAGGGATATTATGACCAAGATTTCACCTCATTTAAATTCACTGTTCAAGACATGCAGGAGACATTGCATAATCTCCGCAACATGCATTGCTTTGAGCTGTCAGAAATAAGCCATGCGAGCTTCCTGCATTATTTATTATGATATGTTGTGTGCTTAGAGATCCCTTCATAGCCATGAGCTGCGAACGAGCGTTCATGCTGATAATCGTCTTCTTTATTTTGTACCTAAACAGAGCAGCTGGCTCAGTTGGCTGCTAGTCTAAGGAGGCCAGAGTCTGGCATTGCTGGTTTACCGGGAAAACCTGGCCCTCCTGGGTCTCCAGGACCCCCAGGAGACAACGGTTTTCCAGGGCAAGCTGGAGCAAGGGGCCTTCCAGGACTCAAAGGACCTCCAGGGCCAATGGGAAATAAAGGTCCCAAAGGTACTAAATCTTTTGGCCGTGTTCTCTTTTAAAAGGGTCAAGCTTGGTCAAACGAGACAGGGGACAGTGGAACAACTTGTACAACTGCTTTGACTAATCTGCTGCAGGTGACATGGGAGATAGAGGTTCCAGAGGGTCCACTGTACGAGGACCTAAAGGCCAGTCAGGACCTCCTGGGCTTCTAGGTGGGTATATATTTATGATGTTGTAGTTCAGGTCAGTCAGGTTGGATCTTTGAATGTCGATCTGACGTCTTGCCTCAGATTCTTAATTAGATTTAGATCTGGACTTTGACTGGGCCAGTATTAACATATAAATATGCTTTGATCCAGATCATGCCATTGTAGCTCTGGCTCCTATTTTAGGGCTGCTGTCCTGACGGTGGATAGACCTGCTACCTCAGCAGGACTCAGAACTGTCCTATATTTAGTTGTGTCCATCTTCCCATCAAAGCTGACCAGTCTCTGTTTCCCTTCTGAGGAATGATGCTGCCCATGTGATTTTTAGTCTCAGATGACTAAAAACCACATAGAATAGAACCACATGATGATTTTCATGTTAGTCGTCCTGAGTCTTGATCTCTACAGATCCTCCAGAGTTACCAGGAGCCTGTTGGCTGCCTCCCTGCCCAACTTAGTGGGTTGGGTTACCATCCCGCTTATGTTTTTAGATAGTGATAGTGAAAACATTTGGAAATTAGGGTCGGATTAATGAGAACATTTTGGCCAATAATGAAGTTGATATTATGGCCTACAACCAAAATATATGTGATATTAATATCACCCTCCAGAACCCAATGGCAATGAGTTTTATCTATTGGACCAATACCGATATTTTAAAAGATGACAAATATCATCCGATACCATTGTTAGAGCTGATATATCTGTCCTGCACAAATTTGTGCTGCTTTGTGATATTCTATCACATTAAAACTCAATACAACGTATTGAATTGTGTAGAGCTGTGTCAAATGTTTAAAGGGTATGAATACTTTTGCAAAGCACCATAGAATCCTAACCACCACAAAAAAAATAATTAAAAAAAATTATTAATGGTATAAAAACATTTGTACCCGATACAAATTAATAATCTCTTTAAAGTTGAACCTGCAATTTTAACTCAATCATTTTGTAATCACAGGAGAGCCAGGGAAACCTGGGTATGGTCAAGATGGTCAGGATGGGCAGAGGGGACCTCCTGGCGTGCCAGGACAGCCTGGCGTGCCTGGTCCTCCTGGTCCAGCTGGCCTGAACGGCTACTGTGACCCGTCAGCCTGCAACCTCCAGGCAGGAGCTGTCCAGCAGTCTCTGGATGTGAAGGGACCTGCAGGGAACTAAGAGTCACTCTGGCAGAGACACAAAGACTGCTGGATTATCTCCCCGAGCACACAGCATTTGTCACGCTCTCCTCCCAGGGGCCGTCGTCGCCGTGGTGTCTTTGATACATTAACCTCTTTGTGTGAGCATGTTTCCTGCCAATAACATCTCCATCAAAAGGAGTCATCGTCTTTGAGTTGTGGAAAAAAAAGGGCTTGTTCGTCGTGCTTTTCTGGATGAGAGATGTTTAAATAAACCCAGAACTGGGCTCACATCTCTAAATGAAATGATCAAAAAATATATTTTGTTTATCCCATTTTCCTTTTATCCCATCCTCTTTATGCGCCTCGCTTTGAGTTTTCTCTTCCCGTTTCTCACAGAAAAGCTCGCAGAATCCCCCCAGTGCCAATCAGTCTATTGTGATTTTGCGTCATTTTCTCGTATGATGTCATCTTTGTGAAAGGACAAAAGCGAATCTGCCAAAGTCCAAACGTCTGATTTCCTGCCTGACTGCTTTATGAGCAAATGAAACACAGAGGCTGAAAATCTCATAAAGTCACACTGACTTTAGTACATTTTGTAAATCTGTAAAAAACATTTGTGAAATGTGGTTAATTATATTTTCTTCAAAAACAAAAACTCCTGATGTGAGACTTTGCTTCATTGCACAGAATAACAGGATGCATCTGTTCATGGATGAGAATAAATGTTGACAGTGAGAAAATGTGCAATAGTCTAACAAATAAATATCACACAGTTATTTTTTATTTATTTGGTACACTGATTATATTTTCAGAAGTATCTCAAAATGCATTTAAAATGAATACAAATAAAATTAAAATAGTTCTGAGATTATTAAAAATGTCATTAGCAATCCTTTCTTTTAAAGTCAAACAAATCTGTGAATTTGTTTGGGCTGGGGAGAAATAAAGCCCCACCCCAAAATAAATATAACATAACCTTACACCTTCTAACGCCACACACACACACACACACACACACACACACACACACACACACACACACACACACACACACACACCTGTGTCGTGTTTCTAGGACTGGCATGGTGAGTTCAGGAATAAAAGCTCAGGTTTATATGTGTTTTGATTTCCTGCAACATTTCAAAATCATGCAACTATGGTTGATTGATGCTTCAAAATGTACTTTAATACTGACGGAGTATGTGTCTATAGTCATTTATCTCATTTGTCCAAGTCTGAGCGTGTGTTTGTGTGTGTTGACAGCAACCTTCACCTACAGCTGTAGGTCATATAGTTACATGGTTTCCCATTCTTCAGTGATGTTATATTGTTTTGTGGCTTTATGGCTTTCAGTTCACTTCATAGAATGGACAGATTTAAACATGTGGAACAGAGAACCCATCTTAAAGAGAATGCATCATAAGTTTTACAACTTATTTTTAGTTGTGTTCAGGTTTGTAATAATATTTATTTACATGAATGAGAAATATGTAGAAAGGATGAACACACAAGGCAGCCCAGAATGTAGCTAGAGTGATAGTGTTGCCTTTAGAACAACAAAGTCAGGAATTGGTGCAATAAAACAACGGCAACTAATGACAAAAGAAGTAATAGCAAATGTGAAAAACTGCAGTTTGAATTCATAATTCGATGGCTTAAATTGTGATAACTGGGAGATGTAAGCCAGAAAAGCACACAAAATCAATCTTTTGTTGGTTTAAAAGCACTTTGTTGCAAGTCTTCTTGTAATTCACTACAATGGTGAATGACTATTCATAACAAAATCTGTCATTCAAAACACTTCTGATAGCATTTGACTACCAGGATTCATTTCCACAAACAGTTACTGCGGCACAGCATAGACTGTATTATGTCCTCTTCCCTCAGGGTTAAGTTGATTCTTCCTTTAAATCCAAGTTTCCTAAATTATTTTTGTAGCAAAAGGATATTGTTTCCTGTGTTGCCAGTTAAGAAGCAACAATATATTTTTTAAAATAAAGAAAACGATCTAATCTATAATTATTGTGGTGGAACTGTTGAAGGTGCATTTACAGATGGTGTATCAACATTGATTTATGGTGTTTACCTGTTTATCATGGATATGACTTGTGAGTCTCTGTGAGGAAAATGTGTTTGAAAATGACTTATCTGATTTGAAACAACCAGATAATGAGTCATTAATGTTTATCACAAAATTCAGACGTTAAACTTAATCTTATGCCGTCTGTAGAAGTTTTAACTTGGATGATAGATGTGAAAAAAACAAACATTGTTAAAATGAGCTTGTCGATCTAAATGTCTTTATTTTAATTCAAATACTGCAAAAGAGACTGAATAATTCTAATACAGCAACAACCAAGTCTCTACTAAGGCCTAATAAATATTACTTAACTAATATTTCAACAAGCAGTAAAAAATAGACACATTTTAAAACATTTAGGCTTTGGTTTTGTTCTGTTTATGTCTCAAGAAAACCACAGATAAGAAATACTTGAGTCTCAAACACCTATTAGGCGAACTAAAGGTGTTAAAATAGACCTTTTGAAGGAACTACTAAAATAAAACCCAGCACAATATATAAAGCACTTGAGAACATTTATTGCACACAGAAAGGCAGATGGCATTAATAGATGTAAATAAAAGATTCTGCAAAGAGTAAAATACAACCTCTGATACCTGGTAACCACAGTTACTTTTTTGTGTTTTTTGTTAGTCAGTGAACTCACACCGACATCGACATAAATCCAACAACTTTTTCTTGCATAAACACATGAGGGTTTTCCCATCTTTTTCCCAAGGCAATATTCCAGCTTTTTTTTCTTTTCCTGATCACGTAGACATGCGATAAACCAAGAATGAGGTAGATATTCAAAAGAACAAAAACTTTAAACAAACAAACGTTAAAGTCACACAGCATAACACAAACGTATGCGAGAGTAGAGACGTTTCAGTGAGAGCAGCAGGTAGGCGCTTTTAATCTTGAGGGTCCTCGCTGCGAGGCTGATTTGTATTTCCCCTCATTACAAACTTGCTCACAAGATTAGATTACACGTGGCAACAGGATCACCTTACATTACAGTTAAACACAAGTGATAATGAAATATGCGGACATCTGGGGTTTGTTGTCTTGAGTGAATTTTACATTATTTAGCAAGCTTTTATTTAGGTACATTCTCAAAGGAAGCTGCTCCTTTGATTTTGCCTCCATCAGACAATTTCCACTTGGAATAAATTGAGCTTAACTTGGTGTGATGGATAATAGCTTGGATTTGTAGTGAAGTGAGCTGTGACATTAACGTCCTCCCTTCTTATCACACAGTTTGGATAAATGGAGGTAGCAAAGTGGAGCATATTAATAACAATTCATGCTAAATTCAATAGGCAGTGGGAGTTGCTCTCAGCAGCCTGCCACAGAAAAAAAGTTTAGATGACATTAATCTGCTGGTGCTGTCTCATTTGAATCTCATCAAGATCAGCATAATTGTCTCTGGTGGGAGCCCATAAACTAAATATGAAAATTACAAAGATGAAAGGACAAGATTAGGTAAAAGGAAGGGGAATTCAAGTGTCCCTAAACCCAAAGACTGTTTCCCCCTGTAGATTAAGGTGAATGGAGATCCAAACACGTCCAGCAGGGGGCTCCTTTTACTCACAAATGAAATCAGCTGGATCCATTTATTTCTAAAATTAGACTCCCTTGCACTGATAAAACCAAGCTGGCATCATGAATAAATAATTGTTCTGCAGCATTTGAGTTATGTGTGATTGGAAAAGAAAAACATAACGACAATGATTTGAGACAGGTAAAAGCAAAGACAGAAAAAAAAATGAATCAAAAGAATCTCATATAAAATACAAACACACAAAAGAGCACTAACCTTTTTAACATAAGCCAAAGAAAAAAAATAAAGCTTTTCAGTCTAGCCCCTAATTAAAAATAACTGAAAATGAAAGCTTAATATTAATCATATACATTCAACACGGTCCAGTTACCTCTTTCTTGTTTAATATGTTATGTATCGAATAACAGAATTTAAGTGAAATAAGCAAGTTAGCAACTCAAATCTTTGCTAATGGGATGTAAATCCATATCAAGGGATCAGAGGGAGAAAGTGGTTGCAGATGATCAAAGGCGTTTCAAGAAATTAAGAGTGGTCTGTTTGGGTACAATCATCTGAAACCATAAAAAAAAAAAAATCAGGTGAAAGCATTAAACTAATCTAGAAAAAAACCCTTAAATAAATAAAGCAAAACAGCGACCTCAAAGCAATCAAAAGCCAGACAGTTTATGGTGACACACAGTGCTGGTTAGTAACTGGAAAACCTGGATGTAGAATATGAAGCAGCTTAGACAGTTCAAGTACATTCACGAGTAAAATGTCTCCTCCAAACCGAAAATAACCGTCCGCTGTCTGTGGTGTGGTAGTTCGATTTCCTTTGTAGTAATGAAGTGAATTTATTCACACTCAAACCAGAGGAATCATCGTTCGTGACACTATGTGAACGGCGCATGCGAATGATAACCTCAGATGCAAACACGTTCTTGTACAGTTGCAGTATGATTGACAAGTGATAACCTCAAAGTGTCGTTATGGTGACAGCCAGCTTTTAAAGTTATATTGTCAGGTCCCTTTTCAAGCCTCATTCGACTTAGAAGAAAAAAGTTAAAATAAAGCACATGAAAGATATTTACAGTTAAAAACAAAGTACAGAGTAAATGAGGAGTTACGTTAATTGAAAATAGACATTATTTCAAAGTACATTCTTTTTTTTGCAGAAGAATCTGCCTTTAAAGGGATTGTAGGGGCTGATTTGAAAGAGCCCATCTCAGTGTTTGTAAAAAAATAAAAATAAAAAAGGAAGGGTACCTTCGAGTGGTTGAAGGCTAACTGCTGGTAAGATGAGATTTCTGCAAATTAGACACCTGGAACTGAACAAACTATGGGAACCTAATGTTAAATTTGTTGCCCTCTTATTTCAACAAATTGAGTTTTAGTATTTCAAAGTTATAATTATTATAATGATAATATAAGCTGTATTCATTCACTTGATCAGCTGCGACTCATCATTCTGCTGAGAGCGGATTGATGGTTTGGATAGTGTGTCAGGCTGTGATTTGTGCTATGGCATTGGTGAGAATAGGTTCCTTTCCAGGTCTCCCAATTTTTGGAAAACAAAATGGCAGACCCAAGATCAGTTGGGCCAACCTTTGCATTGTTATTTTGTTTGGGGTGACGGTGTAAGGAGTTTGCGCTGCAGTCGGTGAGCCGTTGGTTTGATTCTCGCTTCACCTGCCTCTGTCTTTGTGTCCTTGGGCAAGACACTTCACCTGCCTTGTCAGAAGGGCCGATGGTACTAAATGCCTTGCTGCTGTCAGACTGCCCCAGGGCTGCTTTTGCTACAATCCAGTAGCTTGCCATGAATGAAAGTGACTGATTTCATTGTAAAATGTCTTTGATTGAAATGGTTGGAACATGCTACGTAAGTCTGATGTCACTTCATTAATGTTACTGTAGAAACATGAAGGTTGGTCGGCTGTAAAAACCACAACAAATTTCTTGCTTGCAAAAGGGAAAACATCTATTACTTGCTAATCTAGCATTGTATCCCCTTAAAGGAAACATATTCAGCTATGTTGTCAAGGAAACTACTCAGGATATTTTTGAAACGGATGTTTTTCCTGTTGTCTCTTGGATTCCAATGAAAAACACTGTGATGCCTATGCTGGGCCAGCAGGTGGCGAGAATGTTGACATTCTAGACTAAAGACTTTTTTTCCCAAAGTTGTTCCAGCTTACGTTTCATTTAAGTGTTTCGAAACTTTTTCAGTTCACATCTTGCCTTTACTGATAAAGTCGGGGGAAAGGGAGAAATATGTGGGAAGAAGACAGAAAAATGACTTCTTTTGGCTGCTGTTGCGGTTTTTAGCAACGAGAAAATGTGAATCGATTTCTGTGTTACTGTTTTCAATAATCTGTACAACCAGTCAATATATATAGATATATCACAAAGAGCATTTACATTTTGGAAACCACTTGAGAAATCTTTTTTTCTTTTTTTTTTGCAAGGCCTAGCTACTAGCCTCAACCACTCTCAGGATTTATACATTTTTCATGGAAATATTACATCTTCCTTTCTCAGCAAATGAGAAATGTCTCTAACAAGCACATTAAAAAAAAAATCCCCAAAATAGTTTCATATAATGAAATAAATCTACCCTTAATTCTTTGCTTGTATTAAAAATAATACCAGCCGGGTGTTTGTGGGTTAAAAAAAATGCTTTGGCAACTTAATAAGTGCTCAGTAATGACATGAAACTTACAGAAAATGGGAAGACGTCTTCAGCTATAGTTTTACCACAGATTCTTGAAAAAAATCACACAAACACCTCATTATTTCAAAGAAACAGAAACATTGAAACGTATCAGCAACTAAAACATGTATTACCTCATGTCTTTATAACTTAATTACTAAACAAAATGACATGTTTTCCATGCTATATTTCTAGCTGACTAGTACCATCATTTAAATACATTCTTAAGGAGCACACTTAAAATAAATAATTTCCATATCAAACTGGCTGCTTTAGTTACATTTTACTTACATTTTCTGAAAAATAAGTACATTCAGTCAGTTGACCTTTCTCTCTCTCTCTCTCTCTCTCTCTCTCTCTCTCTCTCTCTCTCACATAAACAAACAGATAAAAATGAGACTTACCTACAGCCAGTTTAACCGAGTAAGAATAGAAGAGTGCATCGGCAAGCCCGTTAAAGAGGCAAACAAATAATTATTAAGGTTATTCAGCCGGGGCTGAACCTGACGAAACAGAGTTATCTCTAGGTCTTGAAAGACAACTTCAGTCGATAAGGAATGCATTGCATCACAGTAAGAGTTGGAAAGACAAGAAAAATACTTCAAAGTACAGCACTGCAAAAGGTTTTCAGCTGCATTCAAAACAAAACTTAACAGCACACCTAGAAAAAAAAAACACCCACAGCACCCAAATGTTATTGTGAATTGAACAAAAGAGGTCAGTTTGAGTCCGTTTGATACAGCAGAGCTTCAGAAGCTGTCAGACACAGCGAGGTCATCTATTTTTTTCTTTCTCGCTCTGTGGCTGCAGCTTGGAGATCATGGATGACGACCGTCCTCGGAGCGCACCGTACCGTTTGACACTCCCGCTCTCTGCTTACAAGGTAGGAAGAATGCAGTCATTCGGGTCACAAGTCCCCGGCGGTCCACGGGGCCCAGGAGAGCCAGGGGGGCCTTGTGAAGGGATCCCAGGTGGCCCTTGAGAGAGAATGTTGTTTATTACTGAAATGGGCTACACCTAATCACCACCTAGGAAGAGCTTTCCATAGACGGCTAATCTGACGTTTGGGAAAGTCATGATTTCCTCCATACAAGCAGTAATTATCTACTTATATGTAGCAAGTAGTCAGATGTACAATGTTCTGCTTAGAAATGCTGTGTGTGGAAGCTGCAAGCAGAGCGTTTCTAAGGATTTAGTAGGGCAAGAGAGGGCACAAAGCCATAAAGACTCTGACATTTTACTGGCACTTGATAGACGTGGCCTCAAATCACCCCCACAAAGGCAGATCAGGAGATTCTTAAGAAGGAAAGAAGAAGCAGAAGAACTGACTTAGCCTCCAAACTCCTCAGACAAGTCTGATGTTATCACACTGCCTCGTGTTCAGGAAATGTCAAACCTAGGAGTACGAGGTTTCCTGCACTAGAGCCAGTTTTTGTGTGCTATCCACACTAATTACTTTTACTCAGGGAAATTATGTTAAATGATAGGAAGGTGCACACATCAGTGAGTAAAAATTCATTTACGGTTCAAAACATTACGTGAGCAGAGCAAAAATGCTGTGAAATCAAATTAAAATTAAAATTTAATTGTTCACTTTTGAAATGCAGTGATGCCAGACTGACTAATAATCACAAAAGGGACAACAATAATTTTTTAATGATCTTAAAACCTCTTGAGTTCTGAAGAAAGAAACAAACTGAGGAAAAAAATGGACAGAACAAACAAAATAAATTGGAAAGAAACGAAGGAAGGACCAATGGAAAATAAACAAACGTAGGAAGGAGCAAAGGAAGGAAAGCTAGGAGGATATTCAGACAGATGGCAGCATCTATGATGCAGCAAAACTGAATAGATGTAGTGTGGTATTTTACCGCACTTTAAATCTTCTGAATTTTCAAGCATGAATAAACCATTGATTTCATTAATCATAATACAATGTCGTGACTTGGTCTTAAAAAGGCCTGCTTTAAATGACTCAGATTGATATGGGAAGAAATCCAGATTAGAACATCACTTATAGTGATCAGTTACATTAGCATCAGTACAAGTACCTTTGATTTTCTGTTTTTCATACAAGCAATTGGATTAATTAATACAGATTGGATGTTGTGTGTATTTGCGTAAAAACCAAATATTCTGAAAACAACTCTGTTTTACTCCAGGTTATATTGTCACGTGCCTACTTGGGCTGTTTGCTTTTAATTCCTGTATTTTGTCATAATTCTTTTATTTACAAAGTAAGAAAGGTTTCACTGGTTTGTTTGGGAATGAAGTCATGGATCATTATGTTCCGAAGTGACTTTGGAAATGTTCACAACATCTGCGCTCGAAATGTATTCATACCGTAGGACGTCTCAATTACAATTAATGAATTCTTTAGCTGCACTAATGAGAATGAAAAGGAGAACTAACATTTCTCTGCGCGCTAATATGTCGAGGCGATTATGGCATCTGGGACATTATTATCCCATCTCACCTACCAAACAGCTTGTTGAAGCCGCAGTGCCTGTGACTCTTCATTTATGGTCTTTTTCGCACTGTTTATATTCTGGTCATCAGACACAGTGGCCAGCGTTAACACTGTCTTTTAAACAGATCGCGATAAGCTTAAAAAAAAAATGGGAGAGAGACCTCCTTTGCTTCAGTCCTCCCAAAGGACTGTCCATTACATCACTCAGAGCAGTGACAGCTCAACAAAGGCCTGCTCACTTTGAACAAAGAGACCTGCTTGGCCTTTACTTCAGTGTGATAACACAGCTTGCCCCTTCCATCACTGCCACAGCCGTCTGCTGCTTAACCGCTCACACAAACAAAGTGCTTTGGTGACTGTTAACACAGACTGTAAGAGAAAAAGGGTGTTTGTTAAATCTCTGCACTTGGGCAGCAGGGTTAAAGCTGCTAATTAGCAACTGCAGAGATAAGGACAAAGACTTCAGATAGAACATGTGGTCATGCTAACTTAATTATTTTCAGTTTAATGCTTTGGGGTCGTCTTCGCTCCCGTGTTAGTCTTCCCACTTTCAAAGCACGGACATTGCAGCCCAACATGAGAGTTTTTAGCTCTCAGCATTTGAACTGATACAACAGCTGGGTGAATCTCCGGCATGTGGAGCGGATCCCAGCCTTTAGACTCCAAGGGAAACCAGCTCTGAGTAGATGCCAAGGATACTGGGTATCTTTGATCAGGATGGCAAGGTGGAAGAAATTTTGGCTGGAAGAAGTAAACCTTCTCCTGTAGTCTACAGGAAACTTGTAAATCTAAAGGTATGGAGGAAACCCCCCCCAAAAAAACCAGAAGTCTGTGGACCTGCATTCATATCAGTCAGTTTGAAGAACTTTCAGATTTTTTTTCCAAGACACAACTACGGCTTAAGTCTAACCCCCACCAGTTATGCCGCAGGTGCTTCCCATAACCGAGCACCTCTAGAGATGATTTCTTTCAACAGCTGTGATTTATCCTCTCCAGCGGAGCTACAGCCAACTTTCCTTTGCCCCCGCACATACATTATGCACAGATTGCATGAGTGACTTCAAGTTCAATGATAAACTCCTGCTGTCACAGGCTTGAAGTAAGTGAAGTAATCCCACTTCTCAAACCGGCAGGGGGATATGCCAACATCATGGCTTGGTCTTTTTGTTCGGGAAGATGGCACGATAGGATTTTAGCTTTCAGAACAGATGCCATTTTCCATTACTGCAGAAATTTATCTTCTCTGGGGTGTATTTCTTTCGTCAAAGCAGCATGAGGGTTTAACAAATGGAATGCAGTCTGGGGGCTGCATTTTTGCCACCAAGATGAAGATAACAAATGATGGCTTAAAAAGCTGTGAAGGAGTTAGTTTGACACAAGTCTAATGCATTTCCTTCCTTTGAGCAACTATGTAAGAAAACTGATTTAAAATAAAATTTAAAAAAGCAAATGTGGAAGGGAAATAGCTGTCAGTTCAATGTCTGGTCAATCTGACCTAAATGTGGCAGCTCAGAAAACTCTTACATTTTTCTCTACATATTTTACTTTATGTGAGTGCTTAAATTACCATGGCATAGCTGTCAGAGCAAAATTCAAACTCTGACAGTAGAAAATTGAAAATAGGACGATTTCATTTATTTGTTTTTAGAATGATTGGTAATAGTTTGGCTATGTCTAGGACTGCTTTTAATTTTCAATAAAAAAAATCAACATGAAAGATAATGACCTGTCTTGTTTAAGTAACTTAAATGATCAAAACACCATGTTCACTTGTTTTTTTTAAAGATTTTTAAGGATTAATGAAAAAATATTCTGATTGCAAAAAACAAACTCTTATGTTGCACTTACCAAATCTATATTTAACCAAATGATTAATGTTATGTTAAACTAATTTAATATAGTAAGCATGCCAATTTATTGGAAGATGTAAATATACATATATAGGTAGATTAAAAAAATCTATTTTAATTGCAGTACCACGATGTCACAAAGTTTAAACATTTAATTTCAGCAAATTTCTGTTTTACTTTTTTCCCCCACAATTACTGGCACCCCTGTTCTTATTACTTTGAATTGACTTGTTTGCCAGTAGTACAACGCTTAATCTTCTTCTGAGACATTTCACTTCATTAAGGGAGATGGATCCTTGATCATTTTTGTGGCCCTAAATAACTTGGCTCACTACCCTTTTGAGAAACAACATATTTTTAGTTTCCTGGCAAGAAATATGTAAAATATAGTGGTATTTCAGAGAGGTTGCAATGAGGTCCTCAGTGCCCAAAGCATCATTCATATATATGACCCTACTGGCCATTATACCTTAAAAACCGAGGAGTGTTTTTGCCATACTTATCATCCAGCTCAATGTGAGTGGGCGCCACATTGCTATAGGTCCTTGTCCTTATTTGTCACAGTTACGGTTGTTTTTCACAAAAATTGTTGAGCGTTGCCAACAGTTGCGAAAGTACCATGCAATAAGTGGGGTGTTAGTGGTGGGCAAGGGAAGGGGAAGAGGTCAGGATTGTCAACAAAACCAGCATTCAAATTCAAAGGCCTTCTATGTTACTTTCTCACCTGGTGGTCCAGTGGGTCCTGGATCTCCTGGTAACCCCAGACCAAGCTGTCCTCGTTCTCCTTTCTGACCCCGGTATCCTGAGGACACACAGATATACGATAACCCGAATAAATACTAAAAAGCTATCATGTATATAGAGTTTGCAGTACAGTTAGAAAAATTAGAACAAATGCCACACATGTTAAAGTGTCAACATGGCAACACATTGTGCAACCTTTTTATCTGGCAGGGAACCAAGACATTGTATCATCTTAAATATTGCTAGCAGGACAAAAATGTCAGACATCTGTTGAGCCCTGTGTTTGTCTGAGGGACACAGCTTTAGTCTGTAGATACTGACAGTCCAGAATCCCCCTTTTTTCAGTGTTACATCTTTAAATAATAAAAGATGTGCTGACATATTGTCAAAACAGAAATCCTCAAACAATTCATCTGCAGGTTAGTTCCTTAAAGAGCGTCACGGACAATGACAGCATCACAAGAACATGTCTTTCAAGACTTCAGAGGAGAGTAAAGAGGATTATTTCAACCAGCCATCAAATATGTGGGTCACTGCAGGTGCTCTGATTTTGGAAACAGGTGGGGGAATAAAACAACAAGCAAACCAAAAATACACACACAAAAATGGTTATGATTAGAAAAATCCCTGTTGCTCATCTAAATTGTGTTTATCTCTTTTCCCACGACTCTGCGCCACTGTCCACTTTTATTGGAAACGGAGGTAAAGATGTTTAAAAAGCAATAAAATTACACCACCTTTTAATATAGTAGCATAATCTCATACTAAAGACATCAGAAAAACCCAGTATTTACACAATAATTTATTCAGAACCAAACATTCCATGTTGATAAAAAACAACAACTTTGTTTTAGGTTTGGTACAGTTTTAGGCGACCCTAACAATTTCTATAAAATAAATGTAGTTGGCCAGAGTCAAAGCAACGGCAAAAATGATGAACTCCAAGTGCAACCAAGTACAGTGAGCAGGATGGTGAGGGAGGAAAACTAGATGACTATGATATTGAAAGCCTATCTGTAGCTATCCACTTCTTAAAGATACTTTTACATCTCTAAGAAGAGTAATAACTGTAGAGGACAGTAAAAACATTATTTGTTAGAGAAAGGAATTCTTCACAAACACATGCTAAATATGTAGAGATGCACAGAGAAACTGGATGGTGGCTGGATTCAGATGATTTTCAGCTTGATCTATCTTTTGCACAAGGACTGTGGTCATTTTCCTGGTAGTTATATGCGCGGCTCAAAACTCCAATCTTTTTACGTCTAGTGATGTAGTATGCAAGTTTTGCTAAAATGTTTTTTTTTAAACAGTTAAAACTGTTAATGCATTGTGACAGAATAACATGAGACAGAAAACATGGTGAAAAAAAATAAAACTCCTCTAGTGCTCCAATTGCCATCTGCAGCAATACATATACCGCTCAGGTCAGAAACATCAGAACTAGTCAGAAGGTCTTGGTGCTGTCAGTCATGTTTGCGTATATGCTGCAGCTGTGCTAATGACTTAGAAATAACTTACCAGTACAGGAAAACAATTTATCAACATCATTGGTAGCTATGCTTATTAGTCAGCGTAATTTACAAAAGGAACGATTGTGGGGAAGGATATGTAGTGTAACAGAGAGCAATGGGGAGACAGTGAGCAGTGCATACGTGAGCCTGATAGGCAGTGCTAAGGCCCTCCTCCTTGCTCTTATTGGTTGGTGACCAGAAGCAGTGTACTCATGCAGGTGGCAGAGGGAATAACACAGTGGAGCTTGATTTTTTTTTTTCCCCACAGATTATTTGTCTCATATTATGCTGTCATGACATAGTGACAGTCTTAACAAATACGCAAAAAGTATATATTTTTATAAAAGTTAGCAGCTTTGATAAAAAAAGCTTTTTGGCAGTTCTTGCTGCCAGTGATAGTGCAGGCAGGCTTGACTTGACAAGCTTTCTGCCTTTAATAAATTAAATCATCCTTTGAAAAATGACTTTTGGTATTTACTCAGGCGGTTTTTGTCTGGTATTAAAATTAGTTTGATCATCTCATGCAATTACCTGAAACAAAATGCAAAACTAAAAGAAATCTCTAAGGGGAAAAATACTTTTTCATAGCGCTCTTATAATAAAACCATGTGTTACAGCAGCTCCTTTCTGACTCACACAGATGTTGTCTATGCTTTGAATTGCCTTGTTGCCGGAAATATGCTATATAAATAAAATTCACCTTACCTTACCTTACATAAAAATACACTCCAGGAAAACTAGAGAAAAATAGTTTTAGATATTGTTCCTAAACATAAATAATAATTGGATTACTATGAGGTTTGAAAATTGACCAAATTTCAGACCAGTGCATTTCCACAAGCGTGTTAAGAAAAAGCTGAAAAAAATCCCCCCAAAAAACATTAAAAAGGCAGACCAGGCAATGTTGGTGTTTATAGCAAAAAAAAAACAAAAAAAAACCACACAATCATCCTTTAAAAGCTTTTCTCTGCATGCAAAGTGGGTAAGTCTTCACAGCTAAGAACAGCAGCATACCAAGTAAAAAGGCAAGGGGCCACAACAATATTTCCCCATGAGGCACTTAAAGTAATGGAGTCTCACGACCAGCAGTTGCATGGAGTGCGTCAGAAACATTGACAGGAGTATCAAGCATCTCGCTGCCTGGCCCAAAGGGGAAACGCTTCAACGCTTACATGTCAGAGAAAATCTCAGAAGAAAAAGCTCATGAATGCTCCAAAACGGAATCTCAAAGAAAGTGGGGCTATCCACACATCCCTGCAATAATGAGAGTTCTTTTAACACTCACAGGGCCGGGGGCATTCATTCAGGGAGGAGACGTTCCATGGAGGAAAGTGCACTGTACCTTAAGCAAAATGAAAAAAATTTACTGAACAGCACACAAAGCAATAAGCTTGGGTGCCACGTTGGATTGGCGCACTCTGATGAAATCGAAAATGTCACACTGGGCTCGGTTGAAAACAAATTGTTTCCAGGGCCACTAATGGACAAAGTACAAAAAAAAAAAAATAGAGATATTGTCATATAATATTGTTTCATTGTTGATTGATAGGATTGCAGCTGTACACCTCCATGTACCCAATCAAAAACATTATTGACAGCAACAACCATGAATTCATGCTAACAGCATGCGCTAAAAAAATAAATAAAAGAAATGTATAACACACACCTATCCATAAGGAGCTTCTCTATCAAAAACACTCAGACATCCATCCTGCACAAGAAAAATCAGAGCAACTCCAAAACAGACTGCATTGACTGAAACTGCAAATAATAATAATGATTATAAAAAAAACAAAAAACACTTTTTTTCAGTAGGTATAAATAAGCACACAAGGACTAAATTACAAAATTTAAATAAAAGCAACAACAAAAGAACTAAATAAAGATTTAATTAATTATACAGTGACACTAGAGATTTTTCTTTTGGTACTAACAAGTAAAAAAAAAAAAGAACAACATTATAGAAAATCACCATCTTACAAAAACAAGAGTACAGTAAAAGAATAACTACTTTTTAGCATGTGTCCTCAAGGGCACATGCTCTAACAGCTGGAGACCTCCTCGCCTGTGCAATCAAACCACAAACAAGAAAAAATAAAAATAAAAGAAAGACAATGATTTCAACAGGGTTATTTTTCTCCATAAACAATTCATTTTGCCACAATAGGATAGAAGTCAAATTGGATATTCCAGAGGAGCATGGTCTCCAGCGGAGGATGACGAGAAATAATGAGGAAATATTACCCCAAACTCCCTCACCAGCTGAGGGGAGTCAACAAAGAAAAAAAACTAAGAAGTTGTTGAATTCTTGATGCATCAAGGGAAATAACTTTTCTCTTTATTTTCAATAAATATTTATTGCAGAGCTGCACTTTAAATGGCCTATAAAACACGTTAAAAGCATAAAAAACACAAACAAGCAAACAAAATCCAAGACGTGTAACGCCTATTGTAAATATTTAGAGTTGAGTAGTTGCTTACACTATCTACAGTGGAAACCAGATATTTACATACACTTTATAAAACACACATGCACACACGCGCACCGCCTTTTTCACAAATCAGTCCAAATGTTTCCTGTTTTAGTTCAATTAGGACTAACAAGATAAGTTTTTTTTTTTAAATCATTATTTCTATCACTTTCTTCACCTCAACCACACCGCTTCCTTGTGTGGCATCATTGGGAAATCTAAAGAAATCATCAAAGTTATCAGAAAAAAAGTTGTAAACCTGAATTATCTAAATAATTATCAAACAATTATGCAAGTTTAAAACACCGTGGGACTTCCGAGCCATCATAATGTTCATGAATGAGATGGGTTCTGTGTCCCCCATGTGACTGTGTTTTGGATTGACATGTGCATATCAACAAAAAGCAAAAGAGCTTGTTAAGGTGCTAGCTGAAGTAAGAGAATGCCATAATCAACAAAGAAACAAATCCTGCATCAGCATGGCCTGAAAGGCCATTTAGCAAAGACATTCTTTTGAAAACTACGTAAAAATGCAGGCTACAGCTTGCAAATTCAGACAGGGAGAAAAACCTTTTTTTTCAAAGGCCTGTCCTGTTTTATGATAAAATTAAATTTGAAGTGTCCACTGTAATGACCATCGGTTCAAGACTGAGGAAATTGAACCCAGAACCTTCTTGCTGCAAGGCAACAGCTCTACCAACTGCGCTGGTTGAGTGCACAGAAATGTGCAGCCCATATTTCTGAATTAAAAATGATATTTTTCATTAGTCTAATGTTTTATTCTAATCTCAAATATCATGTTTTCACCATCTGTCAGCGGAAAAAAACCGTGTAGGAAAAAAATTTGCCCATTTTTATGTGTTTGTAAACATCTGGTTTCAGCTGTACTTTATTCATGAATGAAACGAGCATTAGAAGTTACAGCTTTGAGTTAATGAGTTTATATAACTATCAGTGACGTGCGGTCAGGGGAGGCAGGTGAGGCAGAGCCTCACCGGTCATCATAGAAACATAATATATAATATAAAATCATTTATATTGCTATTTTCACCCTGTGGTTTTGTACTATAAAATATCTATTTTTTACTTAGCTTAACCAATTCTGAATAGTTTTTCTTCAAAATCGCTGGATTTTTGCATTTTCCCATTCAAATGCTCAGAAGCGAAGCCGGAGAGGCAGCAGCGAGCTCAGCCTCACTTGGGTTACGTAATCGCTCGCTAACTGCCATTATATGACAGCATGTTCGTCCTGTCTGTACGCAGGCAATAAAATGGCTAAGAAACATTCAATATATGGACTGATTTTCCATAATTTCGCTTATGTATATAATGTACAGGGTTTTTTGTCACTAACTGTGTGTGTATCGTGTTTTGTATCGCGATCAGAAACCGCAGAGAATAGACTGTCGGTGAGGCAGGCACTTCTCTAGCCTCATGGCAGAGGGCGCTCATGATCCCAGATATTGTGACTGCACAACTGCAGAGTAAGACACAGTGCT
>CAEGAF010121503.1:0-17570 GCA_903067075.1 Micropoecilia bifurca | reverse complement strand
TAGATAGATAGATAGATAGATAGATAGATAGATAGATAGATAGATAGATAGATAGATAGATAGATAGACAGACAGATAGATAGTTGGTAAAATTCCGGCAATCGCAGGATTGCTGGTATTTTACAGTAAATTAGAGACTTTTTTTAAACAATATATTGCCTCTAACTGATGATAGCCCAACCTACTTGCTGATGACACATTTTGCACTTAAGTTAAAACAATACATGTTATTGCATTGAACACTAATCCTCACATGTTCGCGTTTTCAAGAAGTACAGAGGAAAACATAGTAATGTCAAGAAAAAAAAAATCATACACCTTTCTGATGCAGAGATCACCAAATCCCACACTCTTGAGTAAATTCAGCACAAATACTGACATAGGCATGTCTACTTCGGAAGTTAACATTTACTGTTTGCATACTTACATGTTTTCTAAAGTGTCTTTCGCATTTGTACGTCATTGTGCAGTTTTACAGTAAGTTATATATTGTGGTTTGTTAAGTTACATAAATCTTAAATACTTGTAGCCTATGGTTTTCTATCAATATTAGAAGAAAAGTTGTATGTTTAACACTATGCACCCCATGGCGTTGAGTAAAATAAAAAAAAAGTGTGACAGCAGAAACAGTGTAGTGCTGCCTGAGGGCCTGCAAGTTCTGAACATTCAAACAGCAGATTTTTGAAGTGTGTATAGTTTACAGATAGTATTGTACACAACCATTTTGTATTAAATATGTATTATCTCAAACTGGAACCTTGAATAAAGTCTATTATTAGTATCCTAATTGCTCCAGATTCATTTATACAGCAAAGTTCTTTGTTTGGTCCTGCTCTCAACACACTTTAGTGCATGAAATGTGCTGAAAGGACAGTCTCTGTTCTGGTTATAGGTGAGATATTCATTATAAGAATAAGCAACTTTTGTCAGCAGCATTAACTCTCTGGCTAACCTTCAGCAAATGCTGTTCTATCAAACTTTGAACAGTGTCTTAACTTCTCTCAGGTTGGAATTTCTTTTTTCAACATCATGCAAAGTTTAATGGCAATAAATGTCATGCATCCAACAAAAATCGTTTTAAAATAAGGTGTTTTCTAAGCTTGGTTTCTTGAGTAAATGTATTTGTTTATTTTCTTTCAAATGAGACATAGGGAGTTACATAAATTATGATCTTTATGCCTGCTCTCCCTGCAGTATTTGGTAAAGCTGTAGTTCTTGCTTAATCCAAGCTGTGGCAGGCATACATGCTTTTCAGGCGGGCAGATTATAGTATAGAACAACCATGGGAGAAATTATCAGCTCAGTCATTCACAATTAATTGACTTGCCTACAAAGGGCAGATGTGGAGACTTAGAGGAGAAAGAAAAAAAAGCCAAACCCTTGGTGTCAACAAGGTCCATCATCTTTAGCCCAGGTTGGTGGGGTTGTGGGACGCTGACAGTGGGAGATAAATGGGAGGGAATTATCTACTCACTCGGCCAGATAATTGCTCCATTTGGCCCTGAGTTAGAGAATAGCTTCTAATTAGCTCCCTGCAGTCCCCTAGAACTTCGTTCAACCCCCTAAAAGAAAAACACTCACACACATGTTGGAGGTTTAACCAACTGGGTGACTTTAATGACACCTAAAAGTTTCTAACTCATCAGCCAGTTGGCAGCATGTCTGATTCGATTGTCCACTTTGGAAAGCAAAGAAAGTGCTTGACAAATTTGACATAAGGTGCAAGTTAGATTTCAAACTGCCCTTGACTAGCAAATGACATTCAAGTTTTTACTGTTTTGTTAGTCTGTGTGGTAGATATTTCCAGAGACCATGGAGTGATGATATAATCGAAATGAACATCTTCAAATAACTCTTCTTTTTACGGAAAAAGTGGAGAAAGCAAATTTAGCTTCCAGGAGAACATCCTAAACTTTAAAATGATCTTTTATCAGTAATATATACCTGTATAAATATACAGTATATATACACAATATATGTATATTAAATATAATTTAGCTGTAGTCATTTGTTTTCAGTTATTGTGATAGATTATTTTTGCTTTCTAATTCAGTTGAAGGACTAAAAATAGTTCTTGTGAATAAATAGACCCCCATTCTTGATGAGCAGTCTTCCTTATCTGGGCATTTACAATTACAATTACAATTCCCTAGATTAGCATTATTTGCTCATTGACATACCACAGCTGTTTCTTTATGTTGTTTAATTCTTGTAAATAGAGTCACGTTTGTAGCATAATCTAAAAAAAATACTTCTATTCTTGGACAAACAAAATTCCACTTAATATCAGAGTTCCAAGTCAAATAAAAAAAATCTGTTTATGAAGTTATTGCTTCATGGTTTAAGCTGATACAGTACAGATAAACACTGTGTTGTCAACTGTATTAGTCATGTCACTGAACTGAACAAAATAGCAATTAGTGATTCTCTCCAAACCTGAATCTAAAGTTGGCAACATTGGGTCGGTGACATTCCCACTTATAAAATACAAATAGGTATAATAGGTATAATGTTTAATTGAATGAAAAAGATCTCTGTCAATGGTATGGCTACCCTAGGTGTTAGAAGAGAGATTAGTTAGTAACATAAGTTTATGTTTTAAAAAATGATAAACTGTTCTAAAGGGGTGATTACCAAAGCACACATCAGGATGGCTCAGAACTACCACTTGAAAACATTATTTTAATCTATGTGAATGCATCACATGTGAATGTAAACACAACATTCAACACACATCACAAAGGCATTCAACTAAGAGATGCACAGTTTATAATACATACTTGAAGTTAAAAGTTTTCTGAACGTGAAATCAATTCAGATTTGTGTTTGTCTCACAGATTTCTTTCTTAAACTGCTGTGTGTTCAGCACCACACTTTGAATTGGGAGTATTTCTGTTTGGTTCCAGAAATCTTGGCAGCTTTTGTGAAGAGTCCAGATGGACATAGTTGGATTTACATCACACATGATCAGTCAAAAGTATTGGGAGGAAATAATTCACTCTTTGTCCCGAGAAGTTGTACTGTAGGGATTCTAGGACATCTGGCTGGCAAGGGGTGGTGTGTGGTGTTGCATTTCTGGAACTGCAGATACCTGGAGGTGGGTAGGAAAAGCATGGTGAACAGGAATAAGAAAGGAAGAGAACGACTCACTTGCTGGAGACATAATGGAAGATCTGAATTTGGCTGTGAGAGACAGGGACTCAGGAATGTAAGCAACTTTAATCATCCAGAAAAAAAGCGGCAGGATGAATATTTTTACAGAAACCAGTGACAGGTAATCTGGCGAAAGCAGTGGTTCATTCTGGTCTTCTTAAAATCTTCATTTGCAACAGTCTTGATTGTAGTTAGTGAGGATGACCATGCAAAAGCAATATTACCGCAAGAAGAAGGAAGTGATCGGAAGTTGAAAAAAACCCAAAAAACAATATGAAAGAGAATCAAAGTAAAAAACAAAGTAAACCCAATCAACCGGTGGTCATGACAGAAGTAGCTTCTTCTTTGTGTAATCATCTAATCAGTGTGAATCAGTGTTCATTTGCTCTCCCTTGAAGTTTAGTTATTATGACAAAGGTTTCGAATCTCATTCACTTCTGGGTCCAGAAAACATATATCTTGGTGGGGAAATAAATATGTGGATAAAAGAGAACTATTACAAAGTAACTAATCACTTTAGACTGAAGCCATTCTGACACAATGGTGCAAATATAACATCCCAGTTAAGCAGGTCTTCTTTCTCTATGGCAATTCACAAAGATGAAGATCAGCACAATGCATGTGTAGGCTTAAAAACAAGAAGCCTTTATTATAAACCAGTAGAGTGATAGCAATTTTGCCGTTATGGCTATGTAAATAAATCTGTTACTGGACAAAGAGGCATTTAGCCAGAGGATTAACTTTGAATGTCCCTTTACTCCATGTACTTTTATGTGACATCTATGTGAAAAATGCACATGCTGAAAAAAGGACTTGAGTTTACTTTTGTTGCCAACTTAGAGGGATACCATTAACTTGAACAAACTGAAGATATTTTGTTGGATATGCAACAATTTCCTTCGCTGTGCTAAAAGCTTAACCTCGGTGTGCAAATATGTTTTTGGAAATCTCAATCTGAAGAGCTCCGTAATCAGTCCACATATACATTTTGGTGACATAAGGGGCTTCTGTAGGGAAGATAACCCCCGGTGCTGGCTCATGAAGAAGGTGGTGACAGTTTTAGAGCGCATATCTCTGTCCCTGCGTCTGGACCGCATAGGGACCTCTGACATGTGTTAGCCTGCAAAGAGCGCCTCATCTCTGGCCTGCTGTTAGGGTTGAGTGGGGTTAAAGTGGGTGATGATGGCTACAAGGATAAATGAGTTGCAAAAGGTTTACAACTTTGCGATAATCACTCTGATGATTTCTTGCATTAGTCTTGGAAAAATGAAGGACAGAAGGTCACATAAGGCACTGAATACATTTTGTCCTGCATGATGTGTTTCCAGAACCACCATTAAAACTAGCTTGGTTGGGTGCAGGATTGTGAAGCACTCTCAATGTATTAGACCTTTACAATTGATTAATCTAGTCATGAAACTTTCATTAGACCCTCACATTCAAGTCTGTGCTTTCAATTTTTTTCAGAGTTTCTTCTCCAATAGCAGTTGTTTGTTTGAAAGGATTTGAGAATCCCATTCTAACCACAGCAACTAAGAGCTATGGAGATTTCACTGGTAAATGGGTGGGGATAATGGGAAGGGCAGCCTGGGAAAATAAACTACAGCAAGTTATCCCTGTATGCAACACAATCCTTTCTCAAGCTCCCCTGTTTATGGATGTTGGGATTTCATCTGCAAGTGTGACATATTTTTGACCCCAAACATAAGACCATTCATCCAAATAAAGGTGGTATTTATAAAGGTGATGATTTGTCCATTAACCAGACATGTTCAACTGCAGGAAAACTCTTGGTTACTAAATGATGGCACTACACTAGGGGTCCTCAGAGAGAGGGGTATATCATTAAGTCATTAGTCAATTGTTTTGTTTGAAATCCAGGGATTTATCACTTTTCCTTTAAAAGTGGTTTGGGGTAAATGAGGGTCAAGATAATATAAAGATTTACCAAATAAAAGAGACGGAAGACTTGTTAGCTGTTACCTTATTGTCGTGAGTAACTTCAGCAGCATGTAACCTTCTTTTGGTGATTTAAATTCCTATAAATCACTCCATAAAGCTGGTATTGGTGAGTTGAGAATGTGCCACACATCACCTCTGTGAGAATGAGCATAGCAGAGCTCAGCAAAGTGGATGGAGCTGATAAAGCTGGATTGTCTGGCTGTAATCAGAGCCAGATGTGGTCAGGCTCTCGCCACGGTGGTCCAACCACATCTGCTATTCCAGGAGGAGGGAGCGGAGGGGGAGTCACAGCTGGATGACCCCTGACCCAAAGAAAGGAACCACGAGCCAAGGCTGACAGCCGCCATAGTTGAGGCAGGCGACCTGCTCTCATCTCCTTCATTTACATTGTTAACAATTCAGCTCAAACGTTTCAGATGAACCCGCTGCAGCTGAGGTGATTTTAACTTCTCAAGCAAGCTAAGGGCAAATTAAAAAATAATCTGATTTGATGCTGAGTAACTGAGTGTTATTTTATAAACACGTCAAATATCACATATATCACATCAAATTGATTAACATTATTAGTAACTGTTATAGTTATTAAAATTATTTGTAGAAAAAGCTCAAACTGTTGGAATATAAAGGCAACATATTTTGTAGAAGCTAAAATCTAATAAAAAATAAATTGACTTCATCCTTTAGTTAAAAGTTATTTGAGCAAAATGTATAGGAATTTTATATGGTAATACCAATCAAACCTGAAGAGAAATACTCTACACTGATTACAGATTATTCATAATATGTTTTGGATTTGCTAAACCTATTTGTGCGACCCACCCAAGAAAAAATATTTCTTTTCTCCCAGGAATCTTATGATGTAATCACACTCATAAAAACTCAGTATTATGAAAATGTGTATACTACATATTCATTGTAACAAAACTGTTCTAAAGTCAGGCTAGTTTTCAACTCTCGGTAATTAACTAACATTCAATCTCCTTTGAGTTTTTCCCCAATTTTTCTTCATTGGAAAATGTCACACCTTTGTTGTACACTGGATTTTTACCACAGGTCAATCTAAGGTGGAATGTACATAGAAAGTATTCGCTGAATGTGTTTTATATATGTCATCAGTTGCCCACAGAGTAACACCCCATTTCAGCCAAAAGAATGATACGATAAAGGCTTTTCATATCTGGTTTTGATGGATAAGTTGGGCAGGCAGTCAGACGTAACTCTCTATACTTGCATGATAGGGGCAAGTCAGCGTCCCTATGACAGCAAGCCTTCTATCTCCTGGACCTGATGATGGAATTGGCATAAAAAGAGATTTGTCTGTCTTCACAGCACAAGAGACAAATGAGGTGCTGCATAAATATCTCCACGGCAACCTCTCCGCTTACTTTCAATTCTCCTTCACTTTTCCCTCACCTTTTACTTGAGTAAAGGCATGCAGTTGAAGCTATTGGAATGCAATGGCTAAATTGGGTGGAAACACAAACTTGCAGCGAAGCATACACACACACACAAAATATGTTGACAGGACAACTATTAGTTGTACTCGATACAAATCTGACCTTTATCTACAATGGATGAATAAGTTTCAGGAGAGACTTATGAGACTTAGGCAGAATTTTACCTTTCAACAGGACATTAGACCCTAATCATGCAACCAAAGCTGTCGCTCAAGTGTTTTGGTCAAAGCATCTTCAAGTGTTACAACAGTGCAGCTAAAATCCAGGCATTAGTTCAACTCAAAATGAGCTATTTTCTCTAAACTTGCAAAACTATATGAGGCAAAAAAATAATAATAATAATAAAATGAAAAATACCAAGACTTGCAGCTGTAATTGCAGCAAGTAAAGTAGAAATTAGACTGTGTCTATTAATAAAATTCCAATAAAATGCAGGAAAAGCTAAGTACATTATAAGCAAATACAAGCATTTATAATCATTTTAGTAAAGCTATTTTCATAATCAGTGTTGTTAAATGTGAACAAGTCCATCTAAATTTCACTTTATTTCTAATTACGTATTCAAGTAAATAATTGAGCAAAAGGTTATTTCTATTAACTCCCATCCTAATTTAGGAACACTTGAAATATGATAAACAATCATTTTATGTTGTTTCGTCAGTAATAACATTTATTACTTGATGCTTGCCTTAAATAAAACAGAAAGAGCCTTTTTTAAGATTAGCATCAGTAACAAAAAAAAGATAGAGACACGTGTCTTCGGTTAGTTTGCCTGTACAAACAATTATATGAAATTAAAATAATTCAGTATGCTTTTTTTACCACTAGTCAAAAATTCACTGTGTGAGATGATCAGTCATAAACTTTGCCACCCAAAAAACTTATTTAGGTTAATTGTCTTGCTATGAAGGAGGGAGAGTCAGTGTGATTTCTTCTGACATCCTGTTATCAGCACCCAGCACTCCATTACATAAGAGTGATAACACCCAGGACAATGCCAAATGCAGCGAGGGGAAGATACAAAGCACAGGCACCTCCTTTAGACCTCAGGCATTTCCTTCTGGGATATCCCCCCATTATGATCCATGATAGTAAAAGGAGAGATGGTGGTGAGGGGAAAAGTAAATGTCAAACTGGCAGGGTCCATTAGGAAGTGTCCTCCTGGGAGGGTTTGCGGGTAGTAAGCTACACTGACCTATAATGGGTTTGAGTGACAGGCAGTCAGAGTTGGATCGGCCGGTAAGGAGTGGCTCGAAAGAGGTCCTTTCTCTATTGTTTTTTTCTATACTCCCCGCAATGCTTGAGTGAGGGCAGGTGCTTCAGGGTGTCAAAATAGGAAGACCCACAGACAGGCCTGGCTGCAGTCCATGCTCTTCTGACACATGACAAAAGCTCACCTCTCACCTTAGTACAAAAGGGACATTAAGTGAGAGCTGGTCATTTTACAGATAATGGCTGGAGACTTTTGGCCTTGCTTGGGTAGGAAAAAGCTAAATAACTGATCTAAATCATCCAAATAATTTTGTTTAGTCAAATCAGTTAGTCATACCGTACTTCAATATCTTTGGAGTTTTTCCATTTTGATAAAAAACTAAAGAGAAATTAAATTCAATTGCCCATTTAGCACTCCATAACTAAGTGCGAGCCCCAGATAAGGACTGAATTCAGAATGGTTTCTGAATCATGGCCAGAAGAAGTAGCACAGTTGTTATCAGAGACCAAGTGATTATTTTCCACAAGATTTTCCTGTCAGGATGTTATGAATGTCTCCATCTGCAGTGGTCAGTGATAAATGGTGTCCCTTTTGCTGAGCTGATGTCATAGTCAAGGACTTTCTTCCCCTTCGGTGAGTGAGAGAGGGCCGAAGAGTGAACTCACAATGTCCTGTCCAGGACACATGGCTAATATCTGTGTGTGTCAGTGTGGCACGAAGGGCTTTATGTTTCCATATTTTCACCACTATAAAAAGTATCTTGGGGGATTCTGGTCTTTTCCAAGCCTCATGATCCCCTCTCCCCCCCACTCTTGGAGCACTGGAAGTCCGGAGCACATTTCTGTACAGAAGCAATTGGATCTTTCGTCATTACATCTGCACCAGGGTGCATTATTTATACTAGATACAACTTTATTGATTGCTTTTAATTCCCAGTGTGAGACTGGAATGTATTTATGTTGGCAGCCAGGAATGCTTCCTCCAGAATAATTTATGTCATAGCATTACATTAACAAGTCTCGGAGCTTTGTTTGTTTTCATTGGGTATCTTGCCTTTGCTTTGCATTTGGGTGACTGGGGGTTAGGTTTCCTGCTGTACAAAGGAACCAATGACAGCAATGTTTTCATTTGACTGGTTGCACTTGAGGAGAGAGTGACATAAATTTAGTAAAAATGGATTTCAGCAGGTTTAACTTATTACTCCATTCTGCGCAAAGAGAATACAAAGTTATTTAAGCTGTGAAAGGGAACACGGGGTCATATGGATGTAATATACTTTGCAATTTCTTCAGACATGTGACTTTATCGCTTTTATTACACACATAGACTGATGGCTTTGTTCAGAGTCGGCCTGAGGCGCAAGCAAAACACTTATAAGAGTTCCCAAATCAACAGGAGGCCATCCAGCAATCCTACATTTTTACCAGAAAATTCTGAAGACGTAATATTTGTATTTATAATCATTTAATTGTTTTGTTAAAATAGAACCTATTCTTAGAAATAGCTCATTTAAAGCAGTTTCAGATTATTCCAAGTTACATTTATGTAAGATTTAAAGGAACTGGAAGTTGTTTTATTTCTAAGCAAATCAAAATGTATGTATTTTGATGTTTACATTGCCATAAATAGTATTTTCCATAACATTTTTTTACTCTTTCTGTTTTGTCACAATTAAATCTTTCAGATCATCTGACAAATCTTAATCTAAAACTTTGTCACATATATTTAACATAAGAGTGGCAAGTCATCACTACTGTTTTAGTTCAATAATCATTGCTGTATCTCCCCAACTGTCATTCGTGATTCTTCCAAGTTTGTGTTAAAAAAATCAAGACACAACTGTGAGACCAAATAGGTCAGAAAAGGAAAGTGTAAAAGTGACACTATCACTATGTTGCTATCTAACTAAACCCGAAATGAATGTACAAACCGTAAATGATCAAGCTTGCACAATTCATCATAACGTTTGAGCAGTGACTGGTGATTTGTGGTAAATAGGCCTGCAATTCCAATTCTCCTTTAAGCCTTATAAAGCTTTCGGACTGTTCTGCTTTAATTGAAATATCTGGACATGATATGACCACATGTGCCTCCGCAAAGCCAATTTCCCTGATTACTTTCTTTTATTTTCCTGTTAACTTTATCTTCTCTTTTCCTGCCAGCAAGATTACGCACTGAGTCAGTTTTTCCCAGTACCAGAGGGAGTCTGTGGCCATTGTTCTAGACTGTGACGGCAGCAGGGCTGTCGTTAATGGACAGCAACACTGATTCGCCTGAACTTCCTGTGCAGACTTTGACATAGCTCATAGCTCGCTTCTCTGCTCCTACAGTGTTCTCCACCATGCCAAAAGACAGAAAAAAAAACTGAGTGAATCTTTATGATACAAGACATGATTTTATTAATATGATCATTTTCATTTTAGTCCTTTTCTGGAAAAAGAGTTAAAATTTAATCAGGTTTAAATATCCTACAAGTTGCAAATTAGTTTCGTTATTAATGTGCACAACTTTGTGGAGGAGTGTAAAGCTGCAGGACCACTTTTATGAAAGTTCTTTTACTCCCTGTTTGGGCACGATTCAACGTCAGATTGTTGCTCCTGATTAGATAAGAATGTTGCAGCCGTCAGCTCTGGTCGCTGGTGCAGAAGGAGGAAATTCCTATCTGATGGGGTTTTGAAATTGAATTCTAGATGGTCAGCCTGGAAAAAGGAAAATATTTACATAAATGACATCTCCATCCCTCTCAGTTGTAGGCATGGCCTGCTCACCATATTATAAACAACTGAAATTCATACAATTAAACTGGGAAGGTTTATAAAGACACTCTTGTCTTTAAAATTTTGATAAAACCATATAGCTCACATTATATTAATGACACTGGGTTTGATGTCAAAGATTTAAAATCCAATTATTTTTTTATTTAAGATTATGTTTATTTATTTTCTACAAAATTATGAACTAACTTCCTGTGTACGGTTTTGCTACTGTTTCAGGACTGTGCCATTTTCATTTCATCTTTACCATCTACAGTGCCGTCAAAAGACTTTACATGTTGTTATTCACAGGTACAAACTTCATGGTATTTTATTAGTATTTTGTGTCATAGGCCAACACAAAATTAGCTTTGCACATCTAGAATTTGAAAATACAAATATGTTATGGTAAGTCACATTTAAAGGATGCCATCCATGATACCATCACTTCTTAAGTCTTACCTCAGATTCTCTGTTGGATTTCAGTGAAGACAATGACCTTAATAAGGAAGGTAATATCATAAAAGTAAAGCAGTGTTGTATATTTAGGGTCATTGTCCAGCTGGAAGGTGAAACTCTGCTCCAGTCTGAAGTATTGTATAGACACGAAATAGATTTTCTTCAAAGGTTGCCTTGTATTAGGTTAAATCCATCTTTCAATTACGTCAGATCAGTTTCCTTTCCCCATTCATTCTTAAATTTAATTGCATAAAAGTAGACTTCATCTACAAATAATGTGACTTCTGAATGACATTGCTTGCAGTGGATTCAGGGAAATCAAAGTAAAGAAAGCCGAACACAGCACATATTTCTGATTGTTACCTATAAAACTAAACACATGTATCCTTTGCCTTCCTCTTCTCTATTGTCCTCTGATTTGTGTTGATCCATTTTGGTTTGAGGTTCCAGTTTTAGATAACATTACCAGTTTCTTTGCAGTACTGTATACCCAGCAAAGTACATTTACTGGAAGCGTGGTGAAACTGTAAAATTAAAATCGGGTTAGCATTCATTTCTTCAGATGTTTTTCAGAATTTTTAAATTGGAAAAGCAAACAAATACTGCTGCAAAATTGTTTTGTATCCATAAACCATCACCAAGGTGAAGCCATATCTTCCTTCAAAAATACTAGAGAACATTTTCCAAACTTCCGTATTGTCCAGTCTAGACTACTGCGATGTTCAATTTGACAACATAATTCTTCTACGTCCTTTACTGTGAGTACAAATATCAGCAGTATATGTTTTAACTGTCACTAAAAAGAATGACCACCTCACATGATTTTAAGATTATTCTAAAGCTGGAAGATTTATATGATCTTGTTTCATCAAATTTAATGGCTCTTCTGGTCATCGATACACCAGTGAGGATACTTTTGTTTTGCCTGCCTGTTTCTCTTGGAGATTCCACAATCCAATCATAAAATAATGTTGATTGGTCTTTCACAGTAACCGTTCCAAACTTTGGAATAGCTTAAATTTTTATGTCTACAAAATACAGTAGACATTTCCCCCCCCCACCACTTTTTGGACTTCAATTTTTTGACCTATACACTTATAGTGCATTTTGGGATTTTGTTTTCTGATATTTTTATGTATGCATTTTATGTTTTATTTGAAATACAGAGTATTGCATTGTCTCCTTTGCTTGTGAAAAACTTTGGTTAACCTCAGTTGTTTTTAACTGTGCTATACAAATAAGTTCATCTTTGAATTTTCAGTGTCATATCACCAATATCAGTAACACAAGGAGCCATTGGTTGTTCAACAGCCCACATTAGAAAGGTGAAACCTGTTCACACCCTTGAGATACAGATTTGGTCCTTTTCTCTCTCTTATGCTAAATTAGAATGTAATACTCCCAACACACACATATGTTTATTTTATGTTTTTATTTATTTTTACTTCTTGCTGTTTTTTTTTCCTTTCAGCGAAAAGGAACCATAGTTGCCTTTCCAGATCAGATATTCAAGATGAGGCTTGTGGAAGAAACAGAGCTTCGTGGACATAAGGAAATTCTGTACTGGCAGCATACATCTTGTAAATAAATGAATTATGATGACCTGCTAAAATTATCATATCACATGAGTCACTTACACAAAGTTTCCATTGTGTGCATTCTCTCTGGCAAGTACAACACTTCCTCAATGAAGCGTGTGCTGCTTTAATCCCTTTCAACTTATTTTGCTAAATGCCAGAACACCACAAACAGAAGCTCAATTCACATGAACTGGCTTACTGGAGTCTTGACCTCACTGTCAAGCATTTGTCAGACCCCATATATTTGTTCTCACATATGGCAGAGGCAAGTCAATTGTTCACAAAACGCATGAACGGAGCGACTTGGTGTGTTTCTTAGAGGTTAATTTAAGAGGGAAACCTCCCAACAGCATCATGCCAACCAATTAAAGCACACAGCCTGGGATTTTTATAAACTTCTGAGCGGCTGGAAGCCCTGGCCCTCAGTTTAAAGGATGTGCTTTGCCAGGTGGCTGCAGCACAGAGCTGTTTATTTCTGCGAACTGCTGGGGATTGCAGTCCTGCAAAGCTGCCCGAGCGCTTTCATGTTTCCATATACTGCATGCCCCATGCAATCCGCTCGCCTGTTATGAACATGAAGTAAACAAAACATTAGGTCATCATAAATCACCAGCCAATGACATGTCTGGAACTGAGATTAGACAGCCAGAGTGGAGCAGTGGAGCACGAGTAAACTGGCCTCCTCCTCCAGCAGCTCCTCCTCGGTCCCAATGTGTAAGATCATTATTAAAATTGCAGCTCAATTAAGATAAGGCTAAATGACTTTCTCTGTCTACTGCTTTGATGTACAGGGGATTTTTCTTCTTTCGAAATCTAAAGAAAAAAAGGCAGTTTAGAAGGAGCAAAGGGGTAGACAATTGCTCTAAGCACGCTTTGATGTTTGAAGTCACAGCACACTGCGCGGGATTTGGGTTTGATTGGAAACGTGCATGATTTCTTTTTTTTTTTTTTTTTTTTAACCAGATTATTTTCAGACAAACCACCGTCTTCAGAAGTAAATGTTACAACTCATTTGCTCCACTGCAAAGAAAATGTAGCCCTGTGACAGAATAGTGTGTAGGTTAGGGTGTGCATTTGTGTGCCCTCTTTTTTTTATTCCTAAATTGCTCATTTGGGTGCTGAATAAGTGTAATTGAACATGTTTCCTACTGTTGCTAGTGGTGAATTTGTGTTTGCAAAGCTTCTACTTCAATGAGTATTTGAACATTTTTTCTGGAAAGGTAATATTTAATGAAAGAACCATAGATTTTTAGAAGTAATGCACATCAGTCAGGAATTTTTGTTTGGTAAAAAAAAAAATCTTTTTTTTTTCTTTCAGTAAAATCATAAATGCTGCATCATAAAAAGTATAATGTTTCTCTGGAACTCATTCGAGCAGAAAGCTTCTCCTTCTATTGTTCATCCCTGTTCTCTTTGTCCCAAAGTTCACATATTTGCTTGACTTCTCACTGTAAACACAAAGGCAGAAACATCAGAGGCCCATGGACTGGGGATGTTTATATGAGCAGAGAGCCTGGAGATGGAACAGAGATATGAGTGCTGATCTGTGAAAGGAACCACTGCAGTAAATCGCTGCTGCTTGCCATCACACACAAATGCCATCTGGCTGTTTCACGAATCACGGAAACAGCCTCACACCTGGACACCTCCTCAGAAACTCACAAAGAACTACTGCTGATATATGTAGCTTTTTGAGACTTAGTTGAATTTTTTGACAACAATCGCTTTTGTGGTTTCCACAAGTATGATTTTCCATTTTTGTGCTGTTTATGATCTTTCATTCCTCTGCATGGAAGAGTTGACTTAAAGAAAATGATTTTGCTGGCTGAAGAAAAAAAAAATCAACTGGCTGCTGAAAAGAGTAACCAAGATGAAGAGTTTCTATACTCTCAGAAATCAGTGTGGAGTTTGTCTGCAGACAAAAGTTCAGACAACTCCTCTGTGTTGACCTCTGCTGAGCTCTCCATATATGGAACTATAGACATTAATTTCTCAGCCCTGTTTTACCAACTCTGTTTTAGGTCTCGAGAAATATGGTCAGATTGATGCTGACCATATTTGAAACAAGGACTTTGCAAGGCATGAAGTTGTGGCATGTAAAGATAAGCACAGAACAATTAAAAATTTTCTTTTAAAATTTTATTTAAAACAGGTTTTGTCTGCATTCATTTCCATCAAGGTGATGTACAATGTTACTTTTTAATGATAATGGTAAAATGTTTTTTTTTTTTTTTTTACTTTATCTTCTTTGCCAATGTGTATATGATTGAAATAATGGTCCTCAAGTTGGTTTTTTTTCTTTGTTCCAGCACAACATAATGTTTGTGAAACCATATTTACATTAATAGTTCAAGAAACAAAAATTTTGAAGCTAGTAAGTTTGGGAATGTATCTTCCATATTTTTCAGATGTTCTCAGGGTTATTAATATATTTTTCTTTTAAACCAAACCGACTATACAATAATTTCAATTGTTCATAATTATTTGGAGTTTCCCTCATATATTCATTCCAAATAGACAAACTTGGAACTTAGCAAAGTATTGTTTAATTTCTTTTATTTTGAATTTTTTTAGCATGCTTGTGTAATTAGTTTTTAGAAACTTACGGAGTAAATTACATCGGATAAAAGTCCAGATATACTTTATCCGAGGGGATATGGGCCAGGTATAGATCATGTAACAAAATGAGATATTCCTTTGAACCTTATTTGACGGAACAGCTCATATCTTCTCTGTCAGCAGTACTATAAAAACAGGACACACCGAGGCCAAGATGGAGGAAAAAACTGTTTTCCCACTGAATATGTTATTACTGATTGTGTGATTAGGCCTAGTAGCTCTGAATCTGATAACTTTATGACCGCTGGTGACCGCTGTAGAAAATCAACAGTTAAAGTGTTATCTGATATATTAATCTCTGGGCTGATCTGCCCAAGTATTTGTTTATCATGAATAAATCACTTAATATCAGAGAACAGACTGCTGCTTTTGCGATTGTCTTTATTTCCAGCTTTGAAGCTACTGCAGAATAATCTAGCAAGAGCAATAGCCTTAAAAACCTTATTGTGAATTTCAGGTAACACAGTTCATGCTTGGTAAAATGTGTTTGGCTGGTTTATACACACAAGTACGTGTTCACACATGCCTTAGTTATTTAAATGAAATTTCAAGCTTGTTTTCCAACTGGTTTCCTCCTGCACTCGATTTTTTTCTTTGGGGGGGGGATGCATTATTGCCTCTGTTTCTGGTTTGTGAGACACTCGAGTGATTGTTGTTAGTTGATCAATCCCCTGTCCCCTATTATTCTCCTTTGTTTTGCCTTTTCATTATTTAACTTACTTTAAATTATTTTGGCCAGTTTTGCTGACAAATACTGAATGAAGCAGAGATAGATGTTATATTATGTTATGATTGTTATTTATACAGACTGTACCTATAATACTAAGCACCATTTCACTAAACTTCATTCCTATAGCTCGGTATGATTGAAAAAGATGTCTTCCAAAAAATTGCAATGCAATAGATAAAAAGAATATTTAAAGAAATCTACATTGAAAAAATGTTGTATATTGAAGATAATTTATGCCCGTCTTGAAAACCAATAGAAATGCAATTATATCCCTCAGCATGTAGCCATTTAGGCAGTAGCACTTGTAGCTATACTATACTTTGAAAAGTCTAAGGAAAAAGCATATTACTGATTTTTCAAAGGTATGCATTTTATTCAATATTTCTTCATATTTTTTTTTACTTTTGACCATATTTGAGGGAAAATGTATTGTAGATATTCCTAGAAACACTCTTACAAACCATTAGTTATTTATGTATTTATTCAGAACAAGAGGAACAAGCAAAGTTTATGGATCATACTTTAAAAACTAATTGTGGATAGTATTATTAGAAAATTCAATAATAAACAAGTTAATATTAGTGTATTAATTGTTAAATCTCTAGTGTGTAAATAAATCCTATGATAATACATTAACCCAAAATGACGCTTCAGTCAGTTGTTTTCATATATTGTGTTGAATGTCCAACAGAGAACAGTATGCCTAAAATTGCATAAGTTGTATTGTAAATGAATTTTATTCAAGGTTTTTTTTTCTTTTTGGGGTTTTTTGGTGAGAGAGTGGCAGCATGAATTTAGGTATATTGCAGGTTTTACTAGTCTTGCAGCAGAACCAATACTACAGTAGCAAGCTGAACTTTGCTATTCTCCTAGCAAAGTTCTGCATGACTGTGATTCTAAGAATTGCACAGTTTAGCTATGATTTTGAAGAAAAATGTTTCAATATTAATTTAAAAGTTTGTATGTGGCATAGTAGCAGTTTTCATTCTTAAATTAAAAACAGCTAGCAAGTCATACGTCCTAACAGTTGTTGCTTAGATTTAATATAAAATAGGATTCTATACTACTTTTTTGTTTACTTTAACGTTGAAGTGAGTTCGTTTAGCAAAGACCTCATAATGATAGAAATGTACCATCCAGTAAGTAAAAATTGGTTAAAATTAAACTCATGGCTTTAACTGTACTTAAGTTATTAAACTTACATAATTTATCATCCAAAATACTAATCATAATCTATCAAAAAATAAAATCCACGCATATTGTTTATTATCGATTAAATTTTAACAGTTTTTTTTTTCAGTGCAGTGGACGAATCCCACACAGGGAAGGTTCTATCGCAGCCTTAAAGTTTAGTAGTAAAATCCGTCTGCTGCCGACGTTTACACGGCTCAGTGGTCGCCTTGCACTATAAAATGAGATGGGACCCTGAAAAGACACAGACAACTGCTACTGTGGCTCAGATAGCAGGAGCCGAACTGCTTTGAAGTGATACAGAGTTCAAGTCTGTTCTTTTCTGAAAGTGAATTTGCTCCTCCCTTGGACTTCATGTCATAACCTAATTGCTCGGAGGTGCAAGCAAAATACTGACGCTGTCGAATGAATATTTTAAAATTTTGCTCGAAAATTTAAAAACCACCAAAAATG
>CAEGAF010121493.1:0-11327 GCA_903067075.1 Micropoecilia bifurca | reverse complement strand
TTTGCACAATGCCTGTTTTGTTTAGTTTTCTTCTTGGAAAAGTTATTAAAAACAAGTTTTTGTCTAAATTAAGGTGAATTCATGGTTCCTTTTTCTACATAATGTAATGGTAGTATTTATGATAAAAAATAAATAAATAATAATTATGTGATCGGTATCGGGGATCGGAATCAGCGATCGGCCCTCAGGGGTGATCGGTATCGGGAGAAAAAAACCTGATCGGCACATCCCTAGTAACAAGGTAACATAAAAGGGTATGTGCAGAAATTGAATTGAATTTTACATTTTTCTGTTTTCTGGATCTTCCTCTCTCCCTCAGTAAGTTATAGCACATTATTCAAAGTTAATAAGCATATGTAATTCATGGACTTTTGAATCGTAGCTTGCAATAAATTATCCTCCTAGTTATCAGACAAGTGTGCAGAAATGGCAAACCAGTAACTGTCAAGGGGATAATAATAAGCACAGCAGGGACTGATGGTCTGTGGATTCATATCTTTTTTATTATTATTATTATTATTCTGGTCCCAAGAGACTGGGTTATCAACATTTTAGTCATTCCTCCAGGAGATGGCAACAGAGCTCTACCCACAGTTGGAGCCCTGGAGGAAACTACAGCAGCTCAGCCTCTACGACCTGCATTTTAGACTAACAGGGGAAAAAAAGGTACCTTTTGTCCCTTTGTGCAAACAGCATAGCCAATTACACTAGCCCCATTAGAGGTTCCTGAAGGTGTCAGGGGAGGCGGCTTCCATCTGACCTGCAGGACCCCTGGAGTCTGGCCACACTGGACCTGTACCTCCTGGGGAGGGAGAGGAGGCCCTGAGGAGGACGACACACCACACACACGCACACGCACGCGCACGCACACACACACACACACACACGCACACACATGCACACACACGCACACACACATACACACCGTTTAAAGGTCAACAGTCTCTGAAGAGATTTGGGTCAATTTGATCAAACCCGATGCAAACAAATTCAATCGTTACATATTTTGCTCTTACTTCTAAATAGAATATTACGAATGACGTGTTTGAAATAATTACAATCAACAATCAACTTTGCAGGATATTCTCGTATCTATACTAATGCATACATTATAAAAAGCCAATGTAAAAATCAAGTGTCAATTCCAGCTTTAGGGTTTTGTTGTGTATGTTTTTACCATAGTTGTATACTTCAAGTGTAGCTGTTGCATTATATATTTTTTTTAATTAAAATCAAGTTAGCGAGGATTCAACCGTAATTTTTTGAAAAACGATATCTCGCCGCCAGAGTTTGCTGGTAATTTTCAAAGAGAAACACAGTTAGCAATTTCTGCAATCTGTCAGCGCTGGCTGCATACTAAATAACGCGCCATCTGTGCAGTGCTGCTGCTCACCTGGAGTGGAAGTGAGCAGCGGCAGTCATGGAGAAGCATCTTCCATGCATCAATGTGCAGCTGTGAGAGTCTGCAGGATGGGACTGACAGCCCAACATCCACACATTCTAATCGCATTCTGCTTTTTTCCCGCCAGCAGACAACGCAGACGTGGAACAGGGGAAGAGCGACTGCTTGGAGATTCAATTTTCTCCCGTCATTTTCACGCTGCCAATATCATAAACAACGAGGTCCTCTGCTAAACTGAAATGAGAGTTTAAATAAATACGTCCCTCCAGCCACTTTCATTAACTCTGAAAACCAGCGGGCACACAGTTGCTTCCCTTTCAGGCAATGAATTGCAGCTCCGGGTGACTAATATCGACAAAAATGTTGTGTCGCTAATCACTAATGAAGTGGCTTGTTTGAAAAACACATGCTGGGCGTAAAAGCTTAATATAGGGCTTGGAGAGATTGTCTTTCATATTGACAACAGCTCTCCGCCACCCGTCCTCACGCTATTTCAGGTGGCTTTAATTAACACGTCCGATAGATAGATCCGTTAATGAACTCTCAGCATGGAGCTGCATCAGCTGCCAGCACAAATATCAGCTCCAACTTCCAGCCTTGACTTATATCCCTTCTACTGTCTTGTGTTTACACATGAGCTGACCTCCTACTCGCCTGGAGAAGTGACTCGCAGCAACGCATCTGAGTGATAATGCTGAATTTAAACGTTGCGGTCGCGAAGAAGGAACCTCCTATTGAGTTCCCCCTCAAAATCTTTGCCACAGCCAGACAGCTGGTGACAGAAATGCAGCGAAAAGCCCTGTGGTGGAAAAGTCTGAGAGATATACGTCTACTGTGAGAAAGTCCTGTTTTCAATGACGTGCAGTTATGACCACTGAAGCCTTCTGATTAGATTATGCTGCGTGCATTGATATCTCAGTAATTGCAGACATCGCTGGTGAAGATGCGTAAAAAGCCTTAAAATAAATTCATCCTTTATTGCACTGGCAAAATCTCATACTGAAGATTTTGCAATAATCTAGCCTTGATTTTGGTATATATTTAGTAGCAAGTAGCATTCCAATGCTAATAATTAATGTTTTTTTAATAAAATAGTAGCACATTGTTGAGGTCCATAAATATTCATTTAAACTAATAAGAATTAAGCCATGTTTTAAAATGTACATTTAACTTGTTTTCATTTCTAATTGGTAATCCATGTCATTCTTTTCCCTGAGATATAAAAACAATGTAATACAGAGGCTGTTAGAATAGACGACAACCCACTTTTGTCTCGCCACCACACACAGTGAGCAGGGAAGTAAACAAAAAAAAACATTTTGAAGAGCTCGCTTCTCGATAAGCAAGACTCAAGACTCTTAACACCTGAACTGTCTGAGTTCAGGTGTTAGAACTGACCATTTTTCAAATCTGTAGAATCTGCAGTGCTGCTGTTGTATTGAAATTATGTAACTCAATCATTGCACATAAGGCGCATTTATTAAGCTGGTTCTAAACACTAATTAAAATTAATGCTAGGCAGTTCTAGTAAAGAGTAATTGAAGCAATTTGGGACTATAAAGCTAGAGGATTGTTTTAGGTTGAGCCTTAAAAGAGACCCAGCTGGAGTCAGAAAGGGTCTTCAAGTTAGTTTTGCATTTGAATGGCACCTAATTATAATTATTTAATGTAGGGGAAATAAGTCGGCTTTCATTTCAGGGTCTCATTACTGATTTCAAGTGGCATGCACATTTAAAGGGGCAGCATTGTTACAACTACAATGTGCCATTTTATTTCACAATCAAGCAACTATGTGTCCTTTAGTTGTTATAAAATATGCGCTATATACTAAATATGACTTCAAAGAAATTTGATTTTATAATTTAATACACTGAAATTGGGTCTCTGTCTCTTTAAAATCTCCTGCTCTTTTTGAAATTCTGCAGTCAGGAAGTCATCACAAGACCACTCCTCTATTGACCCTTTGACAAGTCTGAGAAGCAGCTCGTATAATGAGCTCAGTAGACGCACAGTTCCACCAGGTGCTTGCTAATTGCTGCTGCTAGCCTGAAGGAGCTGATTGGAGGAAGTCGCGGGAGAGAGTTGCTCTGTGAGGAAGAAGCTCTGTAGCTTGGAAACTGCAGATCCAAGGAGGAGCATTGTCCCTCAAAGGCGGGGCTAGGTCCAACCAAGCGTTTTGAACAGCCGAATGGTTGCCAAGGTGAGATTAGCATGCATGAAAGCATCGAAGCAACACTCCACGCCCTGTGCCCTGTTTTTGATCAGGGCACAGGGCTTTAAAGCAGTATGGTAATGATATTGTTGTACTGAGAAACTAGCCTTTCAACCAGCAATGCCTTTTCTGCAACCAAGAGTTCATGTTATTATCAGAGCACGTTTAGCTATAGCAATACAACCAAACATGACAACCCCACAAAAAATCTTTTCTTAGCAATACTGCGAGTTTATATGTCAGAGACTGACCTGCAGACTGAGTGCAGAACTCCACAGAGATTTCCCTCTTCTCCCGCTTATCACCTGGAAGCTGCCAAGGCACCTGATGTGGCTGTGCGACAACCTTCACCTTGTAAGCCGTCATGGACTTCAAGTTGAAAAACTTGTACCTGTAGCCCCCAGCCTTGACCATGTCATACTCTGCACTGTTGAGGAAGATAGTGTGACTGTAGTTGCTGTTGCTGGGCATCCAAGACAGCTCAGCGGAGCTCTGAGTGATGCCGTCCACCCGCAGGTAGTATGGTGCCACCACTACATCCTTCCCCACAAGAAGGGTGCAGCGGAGTTCGTCTGACGGGCCCCGGTCTGTGATGCTCTGCACGGAAATGCGGTACGTGTTGGTGGCAAGGTTGAGCTTTTCGATTAGAGACTTTGTCCTGCCCCCGTAGGGGACACTCATCCGGACCTCTTTGTCAACCAGTACATTGTAGCCACTGATTGAGCCCCATCCCGGTGGCAGCACAGGAGGATCCCAGCCAATAATCACACTCTTGGCTAGTTGTTTGATCAGGTTGATGCGGCGGGGGTAAGGCACAATGTCTTCACCGACCTCATCAATACTGACGTCCAAGGCTCCGGTCCCGTTACTGGAGGAGCCCAGGAGGTCCATGCCCAAGCTGCTGGTGCTTAGACAGTCTAGCTTACTCTCAGAGAGCAGGCTGCTTATGCTTGGTCTCGTTCCGGAGCCGCTCGAATGTCGCGGAGGCCCCAGGCTACTGTGGTTGAGGTAGCCCGGTTCTTTAACCGTGGTGTTCCTGTGTTGGGCAGAGGGCGTGTCGTCATCTTGGACAAATTCCACAAAATTTGATGGGACGAGCCCCCGCTGTCCATCCAGCAGCTCTCCTGAAAAAATAAAAAACAATAATAAATGGTCATACAGTTGTGTGGCAAAGTAATAGAAAAGACTAAAACAGTTCATTGAGTGTTAAACCTTCATAAAAGCCATCCTCGTCCATTGTTCCATAAACATAGAGGTACTTCCCTGCCACCAGGGGGAGCTCTGCTTCTGGGTGCTCATTAGGCCCGTCATATGGATTGTAACTAGAATATTAAACATAAATAATAGAACAAAACAAATTATTTTTTAATACAAATTTAACCCTTGGTTTGCTTTATGACCAGGCCCAAGATTATGACCAGCATGGACGCTCTGATTGGTCTGTGGTCATTCAGCCTTCTGCTAATCTGAGCTGTAAAACCTCCTCTATTGAATCACACTAAGCAAGCTTCTTTTCTCCATGTGCATTTACTACTATCCTTCCATGGAGCACTTGGGATAAACTGATCACTGCAGACTAGGCATACCTCACAAGGCCTGAAGATGTGCAAATACTCTCCATCAGGCATCCTTCATGTATTGCCTTCAACACAAACTTGGAGGATAAAATATTCACATTCTGTCCAATAGACCCCACCAACAAACAGGTGCCATGATCCAGTACATAATCAGTGTTATTTACTTCACCTCTTGATGGTCATAATGTTCTGCCTGATTTGTGTTTATAATCATTTTTAAAAAAGGAACTCTCTTTAGGATCACCAGAAAATATATTTTCTGCAAATATTCTCAGGTCATCCATGATTCAGAGTTTACTATAAGCATTTTCTATTAGGCATCCCAACATTTTCTTCCTCTTTAAAGATTCTGAGAGTTTAGGAAGCAAAAATTTCTTGTTAAAACTAAAACGACTGAACAAAGATTCCTTCGATGTAATTATGTAGCTGAACTGTGAAAGGATGGTGAAACGTCGTCTGCTATGTTACCTACCTATATCTGGCAACACACAGACGGACCTTCCCTGTGAAACGTGGTTTGGACCTGGTGGTTGAGCTCAGCTCTTTGTCCATCTGAAGACGCATCACAGACAAAATAATCATGATTCCTCCTCTCCTTCACTTCACATCCAGAAAACCAGAAAAACACATTCAGAGAAAAATTACAGGCTATGTAATTGGTGGCAATATGATAGCAGGTGTAAGAGTTTGAATTGAAGTAAAGTTTCAGACAGAGAAGAAGTAAAAAAAATATATACCCTAATGAATCCATGGTATGTGGATATTCACACTCTTTTCTTTGTCAGTAACACATATTACTACACAGCACTTATGGATGGCAGAGAAATGTCTGGAAAATAAAAGTATTGATATACTAACAAATCTACTGGTGGCCAGAATTAGCAGTGTTTACACTTGATTTGCTCTGAAAGGAGGTTGTTATATCACTGATCAGGTTTTTCTAACAGGATTTGCCTCTGAAGAGATTTTCAGTAAGCAAAGGTGGTAAATATTTAGAAATAAAAGAAGACAAAAAAAATTGAGGTGTTCGAAACCTCAAGAAAAGGAAGCATTTGCTGTGTTGGCATGTTGGCAGTTCATTTAGACTGATGCTTAACTCAAAAATGGGAAGGGACACATCAGCGGAAAACAGAGGTGCTGATCCAAGAGCAACATGGCTGTGTGTGTGTGTGTGTGTGAGACAAGGGCTCCGGGCCAAATATAAATAATTATTGTTACTGGCAAAAAAAAAAGCAGCAAAAGTCTCCTGCACAGTTACAATAAGTTAATTCATAATTTATCCATCTAAAAAGTCAGAGAGTTTTATCGTTTCAAATATTGGCAAAGTAGTAATTTATTGTGAAAAGTTTTCCACGAAGCCACATCCTGTTTTATGGTGCTTTTCTATATTTTGAGGTATGTAAAACAAAAGGCAGCAATAGTCTGTCTTGGAAAAGAGCTGAGGAGCAAATCTGTAACAGTTTACATTTTAGTCTTGTTTGCACAAAGATCTCAGTCCCATAAGTAGGAAGACTTTTATTGCGGCTGTGGGTTTCCAGTGATGCAGAGGAAACCACCGTTTCGCTCTGTGGTAAGGATTCAACTGAAGACTTTTATTTTTTCATTTCTAGAATCCCATCTCCAGAGTCTCTAGTTTAACCGATGAGCTCGTCATTGCTCTCAGATCAGAGGTGCTCATATTGGGGTTTTGTTGCAGTTTGGAAAGCAGACAGAAAATGGAACAGAATAGAGAGACACTCAATAAAAGGACCACGGTGGATCACAGTGGACACCGGCAAGTACCTCAGAGAGGAAAGCTTGTGCTGGGCTGCTGGCTCGACTGCGACTGAGGAATGTTGGCTTGACGGAGAGGAGCTCGGGCTTGTCTCCACTGATCTGGAGTGGTCGAATGAATTCAGATATCAAAGATCTGCTTGTTGGACCCTCATTGCCTGTGGAACAAACACCCCTTCTCATCAGATCCTCGTAGCAAAAAACAACAACACAAGATGCAAGGAAAGATAAATACGCCTCCAGTTAATTTTTTGAAACTTGAAACTGTTTCTTTTTTTACCAAACTGAGTGTAAACAATACAGCTACACTTGTATATTTATTAGATTGCAGTCTTAAAGAGAAATGATGATTAAAAACCAACAGCGTATTCACAAACCTCACAGACTTTCTCCGTACCTTTCTCGATTGGAGCGGCCAATCCATTGAGGAGCTGTGATAAGGATTTGTTGGGGGACCCCGGAGACTCACTCACAGTTAAGGGTTCAGTGCTAAGGATGTCGAATTTCCCAGCCTGAAGCCGAAACTTCTCCAGCTCTTTTGAGAGGAGGTTGAACTGCTCACTCTGAGACCGACATTTTTCCTCCAGCTCTCGGACTTTGGCCTGACGACGTCAGGCGGAGGAGCGTCAGAGAGCAGAAACAGACAAAGAGCGAGGCAGGCAGACGTGGACACACGAAGAGGCAAGGTCAAAAGGGAGGGATAGACAGAGAGAAAAGTTAGACGGATACAAAAACAACGCTGACATTATTCTGAACGTTGCACATGCCGAACACATGCCGAACAGCGGTGCATGCATGCAAATAAAATCTTGAATGGTATCAAATGTTGGACAGATAAGAGCAGTAGTAATCCGTCACATCAGTGACACGATACGAATCACTACAGAACGAAAACCCAAGCAACCAGAAAAGTCCAAAGAAAATGCAACTTTTAAGAGACTTTGAATAAATCTGGATGACGAGAATAAAAATTGATATTTTTCTTATTGAGCTGATGACAGTGTGAAGATCAAAACCAACAATTTGAACCTGAGAGCGAAACGTTAAAAATGCACTTGGTAGCAACCAAATAAGACGTCTATGTTTATTCCACATATACCTGGAAGAGAAATGTATCGTCACCTTAAACATTGTTGGTTGTGGTCTTCACAACAGAAGAATACAATGAGAAAAATTTTAACCACTTTTATATACATAAAACGGTGGGAAAGGCTGAGATACAAACTCATGGAAAGTCCAGGCACAGCAGCACGTTTTCACAAGCCTAATGATGAAATTCACCAGCAATCATTTCTCAGCGGTCTGACCCAAAGACACACCTTAAGGCACTATGAATTATTTTTTTTACTTTTCCCCATAAACAGCTATAGTTAGCGCTGTTTTGGACACGCTGAGCCCATTTTACACATGCTACAAACAACATGCTACATGAAGGCAAGCAATGAGTTTGCTACAAATCTAAGAGAGAATATAAAGTCAACCAACAGACATTCTTCACACACATGCTGAAAAACATTCAACATGCCATTAAAGAAATAACATGTAGAATTAGTTTACTCTCTTTAAGATTTACTAGAAACTAAGAATATTGCTAATATTAAATTTTATAATTTGCCAAAACATTCAGGATCTAGAGTCTGCCGCAGATAAAAGTCTCGAATCAGCCCCTATTTCTTTAAGTATTGCTTCAATGGAGCAAACATTTTTCGTAAAGGTAATGTAGGAAAATGGACAAACAGAGGACGACAGAAAAACCTACAAGCCTTATTGTGAAAGACATTTCTTTTAGAAAATAAATGAATAAAATATCTGCAGGTGTCTGAACCCGATTTGTCTCGAGGCACAGATCTTCACTCCTACGAGTTCTGGGGCCTCCATCATCTTTAAATGAGAGGAGTTTGTAACCATCAGCACTTTCCTTAGAGCTAGATGGCCATCTAACCTGAGGGATCAGTGGAGAGGTGTCTTATTCAGGGAAGTGATCAAGAACGCCATGCTGATAACGCCATGCCGTCCTTCTGGAAGGTTTTGCTGTGGGGGAGCAGAACCTTCCAGAAGGACAAACATTTCTGCATCAATCCACCAATTTACTAAGAAAGTTCTTGAAGGACCCCGACCATGACGGATAAAACTCTCTGGTCTGATCAGGCAAAGATTGAACTCCTTGGCAAAAAACAAGGCATGATGTTGCCTGCTGCTCAACATATGGCTAATATCACCCCTACAGTGAAACACGGTTGTTTGTGGCATCAGGCTGTAGGGATATTATACACAGAAATGGGAAGAATGCAGAAACATTTTGGATAAAATCCTGTTCAGAGTGCTCTTAACCTCAGACTGGGCCTGGAGTTTGTCTTCCAGCAGGACAACAAACCAAAGCAAACAGCAAAGATAGCAACAGCGCGGTTTGGGCGAATGGGGGAAAACTGTCCAAAAACAGCTCTGCCAAATTTGTGGCTTCATGTTTTAAAAGACTTGAAGCTGTGATCGCTGCCCAAAGTGCATTAACAGTTTGAATAATGGCTGTGAATACATGGGAAGTCACGTGTTTTAAGTACAAAACAGGAATTGAATACAATTCGGAATATGGCTTTAACGTAATAATGTGGAAAAGGTGAAGTACTGTGAATTACTTCTGGATGAACTGCCTACATAGACGAATCTGTTTTCTTCATCCTTTGAAGGTTTACAACTTGTTGCTAAGTGCTGCGCTGTCAAAAGAACATCAGAAAATCTAACCTGCTATTCAACAAGGCAGCATGGAGAGATGAGTCAGGCTCCAAGGATTTGAATACGTAAAGAAATAAGGGGCTGTGCAAGACAGTTTTTTCATTCACCTGTAAACAATTAGGATTTTATTTTTATAAACGTGAAGTCTGTGCACAATAACCTGCTGGGGAAAAAAACAAAACAAAAACATTCAGCCTGAATTTTTCTTCATGATCAAGCCATACTGATGCAGTAGGCTGAATTTCCTCTTGTAAACTCTCTCTGAAGGAAAATATGAGCCTTAGCTCAGTGAGTGAAGCCAAATAAAGATTACTCAAATGAAACTCAGAACACTTTTGAAAATTGACACCTCACAATTTCCATCTGGTTGTGCCAGATTTATGTTACTTAACCCCCACCCAGCACTAACTTTAGCAGATAGCACCTAATGCTACATTTCTAATCTCAGACCACAATAACAGTTTTTGAAGTGTGGTGAAACATCATTTCTATCATGTGTGTTTTTTTTTTTTTGACTGCATAGTCAGCTATATCCTATTGCATTTTACTGGCGTGGTTCTAAAAAGCACAGGGAAATAAATAAAAGCAATTATGAAATACCTGCATGCTGTCCAAGTGGTTCTGTTTATGCATAAACATAGACCCATACAGTAAAAAGAGATGCAGGGAGAGAAATCAAATATGTGATCACTCACACATATCTTGAAATTATATCAATATAAATATAAAAACAACTTGCTTCATACTAACATATAGCCAAACTTGTAAACAGGTCACTTATATGGATCCAAAGTGCATATTTGAATTTCAAAAACAAATCAAAGAAGACTAAATATGAATTCAATTTGAAGAAAGAAATAGCACGACTGTCAAGGTTTTCTACAGTGACATAGTAAAGATGAGAAATTTACTCACAGCCTGATCTCACATTCTCATGCAGCACCCACACAAAAAAAGACAGCCAGCCCCCACCCACCCACCCCCGTGTCCAGACGCTCACCTCTAACAGATGGACAGCGCCTTCATGCTCCTTTTTAGCCTCAACCTGAGCCTGGGAAACACAGGGGGCAGTTCACTCATGTAACACTCTTTGTTGATGCTTAATGTCACTTAAACCAGAGAAAGGCTTTCACAAACAGCACAGAGGCATTTCAAAGGCACAAGAACTCGACGAGTTATAGTTTCCTTTGCTACAGATGCTGAGCTAATAAAACCTAACAGGTTATTAATTAAGTCGATGAGGATCTCACTTAAATGTAGGTTTTTCCTTTTACTGTTTTCATGTTTGGAGATTTCTTAATTCCCTGTTTGAATCATTTGCTTGTAAGAGAAAAAAGTGTCTACAATACAGTGAATACAGGTGACGTGATTTTAAGTATTTTATTAGGATTTTTTTGGACCAAAAAAAAAAAAAAACACAAAGTAGTGCTTAATTTCAAAGTAGAAGGGAAAAAAACTTCATGGTTTTCAACATGTTTCATAAATAGATGAAAGGTGTGGTGTGCATTTGTATTTACACCCCTTAACTCTGACAGCCTTAATTAAAATCCAACTGCCTTGACAAGTCACCCAATTAGGAAAAGGAGCCGCAATGTATTTAATTTAATTTAGTTTAATTTCAGTGTGAGTTTAG
>CAEGAF010121490.1:0-23901 GCA_903067075.1 Micropoecilia bifurca | reverse complement strand
GTGTGTGTGTGTGTGTGTGTGTGTGTGTGTGTGTGTGTGTGTGTGTGTGTGTGTGTGTGTGTGTGTGTGTGTGTGTGAGCTCACCTTGCTCAGAGGTTTGAGCTTGGTTTCCATGATGAAGTCGAACTTGCAGAGCTCACAGCATCGAGTGTCGGACGACTTGATCCACTGGTTGAGGCAGCCCTGGTGAACAAAGCTCAGGCTGCCGGTGCAGCGGCAGGGCGTGATCAGCGGACAGTCCTCATCTCCCTCGCAGTGGCAGATCCTACTCACAAACACACATCACACACACACATCATGAGAGGGAACCACAAGGCCTTTCAAAATGCCCCTGAACTGCTTCACATTCACACAATGAAGTGTGTGATGAATAACCCATTTCTTTTTTTTTTGTGACAGACCAACAAAAAATATGAAGTAAAAGGCAAATGAAGCATGCTTTAACATTTTTAGCCCATAAAAAGAAAAATGTCCACCAGCCGGTTGTTCTTCATGGAGGGTATCTTTTAAAAGGCAGCTTTCACAGCTCTGAACTTTGACTAGGACATTCTAGCGTATCAAAGCGTCATCTGAATCCATGCTGCTCTAGCTCTCCCTGATTGTCCCGCCTGAGGATGAAAATCTGACCCACCCTCAAGTCTCTTGTGGTTTTTATGTCCAGACCTGCCCTATACTCAGCTCCTTCCATTACCATCAGCATGATGCTGCCACCACCTTGTTTCACTGGGGGTAAGGTGTGTTCAGGGAGATGTGCAGCCTAGTTTTCTTTTTTTTTTTCAATAAAACATGAAAATGAGAACAGTTTGAATAAATGTCTGTAGGGGTTGAGCTGTGGAGCTCTGCAGCTCCTCCAGAGCCACTGTTACTGTGTTACATAAAATAAAGCAGTTTTATGAGAACATCAGGAATGAAGTGAATGATGTTGGGGGGCGTGAATACTTTTAACAAGAAGCTGGTCCGTGTTTTTGTACAGATGTGGGTGTGTCGGTCAGCCTCTAGGTCTCTTCCTGTTCAAACACTAACCTGCAGACCTCCAGCTCAGAGTCGTCTGAACTGGGTCCGGCTGCCCCCCCGTGACCATCCCCGGCCAAGCAGTGGTTCTGGGGGATGGGCACCGACATGTCCCCGTCTCCTGACCCCCTCTCCTGGTATCGCTTGGTGATGAGTTGCTCGCCATCCTCTGCCAGTGAGGAGCTGTCCCTGGAGCTCCTGGACCGGCCGCTCTTCCTCTCCCCCTCTCTGCTTCGGGACCTTCGATTCTGGGAGCCGGGGCTCTTCGCCGAGCCTCTGGTGCTGTGTCGCTTCTTGAGACCACCGCTGTCCTCCACCAAGGTCTGGTTCTCCTTCTCTTCGTCCGAGTTCACCGACTGCAGCTCTATGGCCTCCCCCTGGTCCAGCCCCGCTCCGCGGCCGCCTGCGCCGTCCCTCTCCCGGCTGCTGACGCTGCGGCGCCGCGCTCGTCGGGCTTTCTCTTTGCTCCAGCTGCGGGCTTCCCGCCAAGCCTCGTCCTCGGTGGAGGACTCGGACTGCGGCGCGCCGGAGCGCCTGAGGCGGGGAGGAAGCTCCTTGCGGTTTCTGACCGAGCGCTCCCGCTTCTCGCCCAGCTCGCTGCGATCGGAGCTGAGGCTGCGGTCGCTCTGCTCCTGTTTGCCGCTCAAGTCCACGCAGTCGAAGGTGGAGCAGCTGCTCCTCTTGCGGCGGTGCCGTCTCTTCTTCTTCTGGGCCTGGGCAGACGAGCTCAGGGCTGTGCTGGTGACCGTCATGGCAGAGGGATTGGGTTTGTGCTTGCTGGGTTTGCGGGACTCAGAAATATCATCTAAGCGGGTCGGCTGGCCAGAGCTAAGCACACAAACACACAGATGAAGATGGACATGAACAAACATGAAAATAGCAGATGGAACAGAAATGGGGGGGAAAGTTATGAATTGAATGTGCAAAAAAGAAAAAAAAAAGAATGGCAAAGAGCATTGAAGGAAACAAGAAATAAAATATTCAGCAGACTTTGAGAAATGAATGATTTTGATGTTATGTTTTTTTTTTTACTGATTTCAAGTGGTTACTGTATGATGTTTTTATGATGGAAGGCACTTTGAACTGCCTTGTTGCTCAAATGTGCTAAACAAATACACTTGATTAATTGATATGCATCTGTTGAATTTCCGCCTTAAATCAAAACAGAGGAAACCACATTTCTTGTGAATAATTAGAATGAAAGTTTTAGCAGCCTCTCTTGCACGTTCGGATCGTTGTGTCAGAACCTTGTTGCCCCTTTAAGTTTTCCTCATTTATCAAATTACAGCCACAAACCTCAATTCATTTCACTGGGATTTTATGTGACAAACACAAACATTACTTAAAAAGAGGAGGCAAAATAGAGGGATATTACAAATAACTATCTGATGAGAAGATAACATAAGACAAAACTAACTTGGAAGTAACTTTTCAGCAAAATATGAGTCAATAATTTCTTAATAGCGATTAAAACACTAGTTAAACAGGCAGATTATTTCACTTATACGGGAAAAATGTCTTGTTATAAGTGGTGAAAAACTAGTCCTTTTTCAAAATATTAGGGAATTACTGACTTAAAACAAGCTTCTATTTCTTGCTGAAAATTTACTTGCAAGTTTGTTTTGTCTTAATTTAAGTGTATTAAGACAAAATTATTATCTTTGCACCAGAACCCAGACCAAAATACTTTGCAAGATCTTGTGTTTTTGCAGTGCACTGAACAGATTCTATGTCCATCTTGAAGAGAAGCATCCCCACAGCATGATCCCGCCACCATCATGGATTACTTTGATGATGTTGTGTTCAGCCACATGCTCTGTTGGAGCCTTGAGTTCTCAGTTTGAGGTTGGTTGTCCAACTAATGTTCAGATTTATACTGAAGTTAAATCAAACACACACGGATGTCCTATGTGATTGCTGAATTTCATGCAACTGAATGCAAGTCACATTTTTCAGCTTTCACTGTTTTTAGTAAAACCTATTTTTCCTCCCGTTTCACATCCTTACACCACTTTGTGTTGGTCTGTCACATGAAATCCAGCAAAAATACATCGAATGGAAAGGAAATGCTAAAAGATTTTAATAGCGCTGCAAAAAAAAAAAACACTGCAAAAAAAAACACTGTAGATATAACCATCTGACTTGTAGATAACAAGTCAGACAAAAAGAAAAAGTTGTACTATTCACTTATAACATCAAAAGTACAACCAATTCATTTATTATTTCTGGGTTCAAGCAGAAAAAATTTGCATCATGGATAAATTAGCATCTGAAAATGTTGATTTGGGGAGAAAACTTTATACAACAAAACTTTATTGTAGGTTTGTCAATACAGACCAAACCACTGAACTAGGAAAATCCAGTTTTATGTAAAATAAATAAATAAATTTAAGAAAAAACGACATCTTTATTCCATTAACCATCACTCTTCAAAGAAAATGTAAAAAAAAAAATATTGTTGCAAATAAAACCTGATGTTCCTGCAAAAATGTTTGTCTTCTGTTCTGATAGCGGATGACAAGTTGTCAGTCTTTCCATATTCACTTTTTGAAAACAAATTCTAATATCCTGAGCTGTTCCTGGGCAGGATGCATATAGTTCCTTCGCTACATGTATCCAACAGCAGTAGAACTTGCATGCTACAAACCAGAAGGAGAATCTCTGATATGGATAGTGAATCATTATGAAGTGAGAAGAGGATGGGACATAAAGCTTCAAGCACACACACACAACCAGGGTATTCATCCGAGTTCACCGACTGCAGCTTGTTCTGGAGATAAACTATCTCCAAAAAAAGCTCTTCTTTTCCTTTTCAATACCGACCTTGATTCCATTTTATATAATAACTCCATTTATTTGTGCATTTTCAGATGCAGAGCCCTTCCTTCCTCTGCAGTAGCACCAACCAAAGAGCCGTCTGTCTTACCTGCAGATGTCCTGAGCAGACGGGGTAGTTGATGCTCTTGAAGCTGTGTTGCTGACCTGAAAGGAATAAGAATAAAAATAAAGCTTTTATTTTATGCTTATTTTCTTCTCCAACAACAGTCTGCCAGGTATCATCATTTTAAGTTCATATTATCAATTCACCAAAAATATTATTTTTGTGATTATTTCATGACTTTACTACCACTCTTCTCATAACACTTATCCAAACTGGTTGGTTTCCAGGTACAGACCCAACCCTTAAGGATGCTCAACATTGTCACTTGTTAAGCAAGGTGGTGGTAGAACCATGCTGAGGGTCTGGTTCTTTGACACAGAGAGGGTTTCAAAAAAAGGGATGTCATAAAAAAAGTTAAGACTGCCTTCAAATGAAATGAAAACTCAGATAAAAGCTGGAAAACAGTGAACTTCTGAAATGACTCCAATCTTAACATATCATAAATTTGTGAGCTGTTCTTAAAAATCCAGGTCCAGTCCAGGAATCCAGTTAGTTTAAAGGGCTGGTACCGATTCTGACAGGAAGAGTGGTAACATGTATAGCCAGGGTGTTGCTATTGGCAACAAAATGCCTGAAGTCGCAGTGCATCGACCCCTAATGACTACGGGATTGTTGATGCATGTGGGCCTGTGTGCATGAACTATAATTTAAGACTTGCTCAGTCTGTGCTTGTATTTAACATGTGGCTGTTTTTCACTCATTTTGTACCACATCAAGACAAGCTGCTCCTTTTTGTCTTAGGCAGCAGTAAATGTTACAACCTAAAACCTCTTTCCAGCAGATAAAATGTCTCTAAACAGGAAAAACTAGATCTAAACCTGAAAAACTCACTGTTGCCATTTTAAAAGATTAGCAGAGTCTGACTCACTGGAAGAAAATTACAAAAGGATGGAGGATGGGGGAGGTGACTCAGTGTTCTTCAGCTGTATTATATTTTATATAACATGTTTGGATTTGTGACATTGTGTCACAGAGATGTTAGTAGCTTCTTTCGAATTTGATATAAAACATAAATTGTTAAAGAACACAAAGTGTCTCCTTAGAGAGCCATTCAGCATAGTCTGCTAGAATATTAGCCGACGTCAGATGGGGCCTTGACACAGGCAGGTAGACATGATGACGTCTTTAACTGATAAGGCTTTATTATTTGCACATTTATTACCTTGGAAATGTTGCTAGACCGACTGCCAGAGCGCCCAGGAGCTTTCCTTCCCTGCAAAGAAGGCAAAGGTAACTCTGAGTCACTAGGAAACATAAAACAATATTGTTTCTCATAATGTTGCTGGCCCAGACGGAGCTCTACTCATACGGTTCCAAACGGAAACCATCAATTCTAAACTACCCAGAGAATCAGTGATGTTTTCTACGGAAGACGGGAAAGACTTTTTTTTTCTGTGGCTTATGTTAATTACCCATTTTCTTGAAATAACGAGTTGGTTTCCCAAATGTTTTTTCCAGATAAGTTAATTTCCAGATGGTTGTTCTCTATACAATGAGCCAACTTCCTATTGTCTCAAGATCAGTAAATTTTCCAACGGTTTTCTAGATGTAGCGAGTTGTTTTTCCTGTTTTCTGTATCACTTCCTGATAGTTTTCTTATATATATGGCTATGTAATTTTATTTTTTGCAAATTTTAAACTGTACGAAGTTCTTTTAATGTCCTGTGAGTAAATGTATTTGCCCATTTCTCCATAACAACAGGAACTTTTCAGTTTACCATCTACAATCTATTAAAAAGATTGTTTCATGAATGGTTTCATCGAATTAAACCAGAGGTTCCCAAACTGTGGGGCGTGTCCCCTAGGGGCAAACTGCAACGGCGGGAGTCAAATTACCGTAATAACCCAATATTGGCTGGAAAACACAACGTCTCCCCTTTCAGAAACCGTTGGAATTTTTCAGACAGCGCAAAGTGTCTGAAAAACACTTTGGCTTGGAAAAACAAGCACACATATACACACACACACACCAATCAGCAAAAGATGAATGGTGTGTGTGTTAAATGTAATTTCATCCGTCTGCCGTTGTGCCATGCATTTGAAGGATAACTCGTCATCAGAAAAAATTATGAGGAGTCGTCGCTCTCGGCTTCATGCCTGTAAGCATATTATAATTGCAAACCAGAAGACGTAACTCCACCTGATTTAATAACCAAAACAAACTTTAACTTTGAAAACTAGTTTGATTAGAAACATGAAGTCAAAATGTGTCAATCATTAGCACGAACTAGCAAACAAGATCATCTTATAATAATTGCTCCTAAAAACCAGAAGCAATTACTCCCAAAAATTAATGTTCAACTAAACTAAACTAATGTTCAATCCAAACGCCTTTTCGCACTTCCTGTTTCTGCGGTGTTGCCTGATCCTGCTGTATTTACAGTTTTAAAGTCCAACATCAGAGGTCACATGTCCTCACAATTTCACTGTGATCCGCGCTAAAGCCACGAATCCTATTAGCAGTTTGTCCAGCTCCAGGGGCACCACGCTGTTCATCAGGGGGTTGCTATTTAAAGCCAACTTAAGGAAGTTTACCTAGAACAGCAACGCTCAGACCTTGAACCACACCATCACCTGATCAACCGTGGCCTCAGCTCCTCGCTGCAGGAGTTAACGGTTCAGGATTTAGGCAATTACTTTGACAGACTGGGTCTACACAAGTTTGATTGACAGCACCAAGTCCCTCCTCCTGGCTCTGATCGTTTTGTGGCCACTTCATCAGACAGCAATAACAGCACAGGGTGGAGGTGGAGGACACTGATCTTTTCACTGATAATCTGTCTCATACTGTCATGATGTAGTGATTGTTACTTATTTGAAAAACAACAGAATCTAATAAAAGTTAAGTACTGCAGTAAATCTTAAGTGTGATTAACAAAAGCCCATAAGAATTGCATGACCTGCATTCAGGGGGATGTAGTGATTCCAAAACAACTGTGGGTTTCTGAGTACTTAGTCAGAACACAGTTCAGGGAATGAGACACATCTACTCAAAAACAAACCACAGGCAGGAAGTAAACAGGTGATCGCCCCACATATCACCATATTACATCCCACACAGGGCTGTCTGTCATGTTGGCTTTGGAAAATTTAAACTTTTCTTTAAAGGTTTTATTGGCTCTGGTGGCCTTTATTTGAAAGAAGGTTAACAGCAAAGAGAGCAATGAGAGAGGAGGAAGACATGCGGTAAATGTCGCCTGGCCGGCAGCGGCGCAAAAAGTGGGTATGCAGCGTATGCAACACATAGTGGCGCAGCACCAGAGGGGGCGCCAAAACCGCATCTGGAGGGGCAGGGTGCCGATGATGTTTTCTCATCCACTTCAGCATAACGAGGTAAATGTAGCAAGTTTACCTCGAGCGTATGTTTTCTACCTTCCTTCCTTCGGAAGGGGGGGGCGCTGATTTATGTTTGCGCCCTTGCTGGCCGGGAATCAAACCTGTGACCACTGGCATGAGGACTAAGGCCTCAATACATCATATGGTCATGGTTTGCTCCTGCACCACCACAGCACCCCCAGAAAAAATTCTAACTTTACCTGACCGTTCTGACCTGGCTCAGAAACAAGCACACTAGCATAGCGCTAACAGTAGAAACAATTTGTGGTAATTTCCCAAAGTTGACATTTTTCTGACCCAGGTCAGAATCTATGTGATTTCAGGGGTATTTCCACTTTAATACACATACACATCTGAAATTATATTCATAACTGATAGCATGTTGTTGACCACTCTAGAAACAGAGCTCATCACATCAACACCTTTTTTTTTTTAAAACCAAACTGTGGAGATGAGTAGTTGTATGTCTAAATGTTTTTCCGCTGATGGAAAAATTCACAACAACTTGCGGTTTTTCTACAGAATGAAAACCAACAAGATGACGATATGATTAAAAACATTGTTGTTGAGCCTTTTGTGACAGAAAAATATATATCTTTAGTAGAAAAACCTATATTGCTTTAAAAATGACAGAATAAAAGTTGCTGTTTTTAATTTTTTCTAGAACACAAATTTATATACAATTCATGAACTTTGATGGATTAATCAGAGAGAAAAAACTAATAGCAAACTGGTGTTTTGAAAGTTTCCTATGGGTGGCTACGGCAACATATATCAATCTGCAAAAATCACTGAAACTAACAGGACACACTCCTAAGCTGATCAAGGATAGCCAGCCACCTTTGAACCAGCCGTCCCGTTAGGACCAAGAGGAAGCGTTGCCATCAACTGACACATCCATGTGTAAGAGGTTTGCACCTCTATTGGTTCATCAGTTAGATATCACGTTCCCCTGATGAGTCAGAAGAAAAGGTAACCTGTTTCTCCACTCAATCTGACTCCTGAAACCTTTGTTCTGTGATTTTCAGTTCATTTCCACATTGATGGAAATTTTCAACGCTTTCAAAGACGAAAGTATGAATTGTTGCTGTGATGTACTGACAGACGACTGGCTTCTGTTTCCTTCTGCACAACCAACCCACTAATACAGTAATATGTATCACAAGTTTTACCTATATATATAATACCAATTATAAATCATTTGTATTTAATCAGTTTCAAATTAGATCAAAACTGGGCTTCCCATCCGGAAGAAAAGCCGCGATCAAATACTGAGAAGAACTTTGACGAAGTAAAAACAAGAGAATCTCACTTGCTGTAACAGAATAGTGTTGCAATGTGTTGCAAGTTTCCTTTTCAAAATGTAAAATGTTTTTCAGCTCTGATATATTTTGGACACAAAAGTATTAAGATGCTTGTTCATTCGTCAGAATTATCATCCTCAAGAAAACACTAAAGGTTTACAACAGCATGAGACCAGAGTGGCCTCTGAGTGCTATAATAAAGATCGGTTTCATGGGGTTTTGTTTCATAATCTGCACCTAATAGGACAATTATTCTGCACTACATACAGATTCTTTATTAACACAGAGTTTGAGATAATATCTGTATGTAAAGAAATAAAATAACAGAAAATGTTTTTACTGACATCTAAACAAGCACCAGATTGGTTTAAAATTGTTTAGATGCCATCTTTTCAGTGACACAAAAACTGAGTGGTCTCACATTTTTTAGCTCATACCTCATGGGTGTGATATCTACATTTTAAAGTTATAGAAGCACCACAGAGAGTGGAGGTTTGCCAGATGCAAAGACCCATCATGTGACCAATGCCCCTCCCCCATCTTTTGCTGGGACTGTCTATTAGCTGGCTCAAAGAAGGAAAATACACTTTTTTGCTTATCAGAAATTCAACTTCAGCTGTTTGGAAAACATTTCCATCAGCTGTAGTTGCCTCACAAAATAGGTTGTATATCCGAGTGGGATTCTCTACATAAAAGAAAAAGTGATGTATTTTAATATATGAGCTGTAGCTGCTGGTTGCTTGAGTGGGCAGCATAAATAAATAACTGGTTAATGTCTTAGTAAACTTTTATTACTCCATAAAAAGCACATCAAAATGTTAGAATATTAGGTAATATTCAGTTAAAAACTACCTAATTCAGTGAGTATTTTTTCCTCACTTTTGTGTTTAAGATAGAAAAAACAATTTAAAAGATATTATAATTGTTCTAACCGTGGAGGGACTAACTTATGTTAAAGTTTAAATAAAAAGGAGTTAAGTTGCAACTCCTGCAGATCAGAGACGCATCTGGCTGTCAGCAACAAGCAGAATTATTTTCACCAGCACAGACGTGTTGTCATTTTCACTTACTCTGCCTTGTAATGTCATGTTTTTCTGCTGGTTTACTGTTTTAATGTCCTTCTTATCATGTAAAGCACTTTGAATTACTTTTAGTAAGATGAGTAGTAAGTGGAACAAGGATCAACACTATTTGCTTGATGATGGCATTTGACAAAATGTAATGTTTGTTGCTAGTTTCATAATTGAAACTAGCAACTAGTATGATGTTTTTAAGATGTAAAGCTCTTTGAACTGCCTTGCTGCTGAAAATGTCCAATACAAATAAAACCACCTTGCCTTGAAACTAGAGGGGCGCGGGGGGCTGGGGGGGTAATACCGTTAATTTCTGTAAGTGTCCAAAGTTTCTTGGTAATAATCAACTTTTTCAAAATTAAAGTTAATCCAAGAAGTAGGATGAAGATAAATATCCAAATTTTCTACTTAAAAGCCCTTAAAACCTTGTTACTCTTAGCCCATCACAATAACTACATTTACTGTACAATAACCAGAAGTTATTATGATAAAAATAATATTGTTGTTTTGAGACCATTTTCAAGTAATATAATGGTAATGGGGATAATAATGCAAGAACACATTCTCAAAGATAAATACATTTTAAATTCTAATTAATATTTATCACTGGATCTTGGCTTACTCTGCACATTTCTGGTTCCCTCTGCAGTCAACAGTTACCTTGAGTACTCAAAGCTTCCAGAACTGTAGATGCACAATGAAAGTAAATACCAGCAGGTGACCACTACAGAAAAATTCAAGAAAAAACAGACAATGTTACAAATTCACGTAAAAAAAAAAACAACAACTCACCACCCCATCTTGTTTGAAAAACCCATTGAAAAATAGAACTGCAGAAGAATAATCATTTCAGAGTAAACGTGTTCCTCTTACCTGAGTCTCTGCTCCTCTGAACACCTGAGTGTGAGGCACAGAGAGGACTGTACACAGTCTGTGTATGGACATGTGCTGGTTAGTGCTGAGGGGGATTACTTGCTGTGGCATGGACCGGCGGATAAATTCTGGTTCCACCTCCAGCCGCATTTAGACGGGCAAACGGGAAGCACCGTTTGTATTTGTGCAGCATGTGTTTTAATGAGCTTTAAGGTATGATAAATGTTTGGAAAAAGAAGAATCCGTAGCAGTAGAGCTACAATCTGCTGCCTTTTTAACAGGCGCAGATCTTTATAGTTTAAAGTTGCAGCTTGTAACTTTTACAAAACCAGGTTTTTTCCATGTTTCTTAAAACTGTCACCATATAGTGACAGAATGGTGGTATGAGACAGATTATTGTAAACCAAATAAATAAAACAAACAACAAAAATTGATCCCCGCCTCCTCTGTAAGCCACTATTGCCATCTGAAGAAACAGACCACTCATGATCATAATCAACCAATCAGAGCTAGAGGGTGGGGCTTAGTGCTGCCAATCATCCTCCTGTATGCTGCTCAGTGTGCTAATGGTGGAGAAACAACTTGCCATTGTTTATTCGCCATCATCAGTGACCATGCTAATTAGCCTTAACATTGATGGCAGGTTATGTTGTAGTGAATCAGCTGTAGCTTAGCACAAAGCTAGTAGGAGGGGGTGAGTACAAGAGTGATTGACAGCACTAAGACCCTCCTCCTGGCTCTGATTGGTTGTTTCTGACTGAGTGGTGTATTTCTCCAGTTATTACTGGGAGCACTGGGAGAAAGCAGAGGACCTGGATCTTTTCACAAATTATCTGTCTCATACTGCCATGAAATAATAATAATAATCTTTTTAATTTAATATGTATAAAAAGAAAAACATTTTTAAAACATAAAAGTTACATACTACAGCTTTAAGTAGGTTTTAGTAGAAAGACCCATAAGTCTTAAAATGTAACATGTAATGTAATATATGTAAATAAAATATAAATAACACAGTGGCTTCAAGGTTTTTACATAGCAACTGGAGATATTCTTTGCACAAATAATAGTGCATAAGCTGAAAACACTACCAACATTAAAATTAGGACATGCCTGGCGAGACCTTTAACATTTCTAATGTACATGGAAACTTTAGATTCTGACAAGACAATCAGAATATGTAATTAACCAGAATATGCACAAGGCTTGATGTATGATATAAATAAACATCATTTAACACAAGGCAATGTGAAAAAGACAGTTTCCATACTGTCCAAACTGTCAATATAAGCTGGACTTTTAATGTTTCACAGAGTTACATTCAGAAGCGGACAGCCAGTGATTGTTTTAGAATGGCCTGCAGAGAATGATGAAATTATTTTCATATTTGGAAAATTGAAGTCTCTGTATGTGATATATCTAGGCTGGATGACTAATTATTTACAAACAGGATTCACTAAAATATCAGCAAACAACATTTCATAAATGGAGAATGAGATTTATACTGAAAGGCAACAAATCTGATTCTTCCAGAGTATTGTATTTTCCACCCACATAGCACCTTGTTATAGCAGAGTAACTTTGTTACCTTTATTTGTTATAAAAATTATCTATATATCAAGTATGATTTACAAGTATGATTTTACCTTGTCATTTAACGCCTTGAAATTGGGCCTTTGTCTCTTTAAAAACTCCTGCTCTTTCTGAAACTCCGCCTTCAGTCATCACTACATGGTTTCTCTCTTAACCCTTTGACAACATTTTTTCCAGCGTTGCTCTGAGCAGTAGCTCTTAATGAGCTCAGCAGATTCTCTGTGAGGCAGAAGCTTGAAATTGCAGCTCTGAGGTGGAGCTGCGTCTCGAAGGCGGGGCTAGGTCCACCCCGGCATTTACATACCTGCATGGTTGCTATGGGAGATTGAAGGATTTCTCAAACATGAATGAAAGAATCAAAGCAACACTCCAGGTATGTTTTTGATGAGGCGGTAACATTATAACATGATGTAAAGCTCAAAAAAGTCAATTATACATAACACTGCCCTTTTAAATGAGAAAGCCTGCTGGCATCTTAAAAAACTCACAGATCCTTTTTACCCCCTCAGGATTACTCCACTTTCCTGGAGTTTCCAAAAATAAATTTGAGGCAATAAGTTGATTTATCTAATACCTCTCCAGTGGATCCAGCTTTCAGTTTTTCTGTGGAGCAGATGTCTTTCCACTTTTCACAGTGGTATGATTAAAATGCTCTTTCTCTGCTCTTTAGTTAACCTTTACACTTAGACAGGCTGCTACAGACACGGTGATCACATTTCTTCACACTGTCATGTTTTCTCTAGTTAAACTAAAATAGTTTTATTATGCAAACCTGTTAGGGTGGTTTCAATTACCGGTTCTGTCTTTGTTGTTCCTGGCTGTAGAAAGTATACCTGGCTCTGTTTGCTGCCCATCCTCAGTGTGATTCTACTGGAGATCTCTCAACAAGATCTTGTTTCTCTCCACTGTAGCTCTGTGCTTGCTCAGGATGACCAATTGCAGAGAAGTAAAGAACTAATGTGGGCTTCCACTTTCCTTATGTGAATCTTATAGATTCAGTGGTTGTTGCATACATTAGTATTTCAGTTTTGTTGTAAATTAGATTAGATGTTCAATAAAATTATTAAATCTAACTTTTATTACAAAAATACCATGAATATCTAAAATATTTATGTAAAATTGAGGGTGGGAGAGCTAAGCTTTTGATTTATTAAACAGTAATAATCAATAACCTCAAGATAAACAACCTTTTGGAGCACAATCAAGTAACTATGTTACCTTCATTTGCTATTAAATCCTATATATGTCAAATATGACTTAAAAGAAATTTGACTTTGTAATTTAACAACTAGAAACTAGTTGTTAAATTAGCAAAATGGCTCCAAAATGGCAAAATTGCCGCAAAATGGCTCCTCTATTAGCTCTTTAACAGCATTTTTACCCGTGTTGCTCTCAGAAGTAGCTCCTAAAAAGAACTCAGTTCCACCAAATGTTTGGTAATTGCTGCTGGCTAGTCTGTAGGAGCTTAGTGCAGAGTCTCAGGGGAGAGCTGTTCTGTGAGGCAGAAGCTTGGAAATCGCAGCTCAGAGGAGGAATTTCATCTCCAAGGCGGCACTAGGTTCCAAGTGTTTTGCACTGCTGAATGGTTACCATGGAGATTAAAAGATTTCTTAAACATGCATAAAATACTTAAGGCAACACTCCAGGTATGTTTTTGATGAAGGAATAACATTATAATATGGTGTAAAGCTCAAAATAGTATGTTTTACATAATATTGTCCCTTTAAATGATACAGCATAAGTGAGATGAAAATGGATAAGAATAATAAGAAAAATATTTAGACTCAGATGAAATATCACAGTAAAAGGTGACTGTGGCCATGGGGAGTTCATATTTTACTACTTTCTATTACCTTCAGGTAATAGAAAGATATGGGATATGGGAGCAGTGATCCAATAATCACATTACTTTAGCTCATGCTAGGCTATGCCGACGCTCTGTCTGCTCTCATTCATTTGCCTCAGTGTGCCAAGTGCTTAAAATTACTGTCATTGGAGGGAGATTCAGTTTACTGTGTGATTCAGGTCATAACTGACTGCAGATGTTACTGGATTTCATGTTTTCGTAGAAAATGTTTCATTTTTGATTTTCTTGTCAAATGTATTTTCGCTAAAACATAATGAGAAACGATACAGTAGCAGCTTAAGCAAAATGGACAAATGTAAGCAAAAACTCAGTTGGTTATGTCATTGGTCCACTTTTTCTAACTCTAAATCGGCATCCAATAGGATCAGCTGCCTGCTGTTGGAGGGAAAGCGAGAGCTAAAACCTGGGAACCAGGACAGGAAGTTATTTTTAGTCTATTGTTGACTGTGAATTGTCTTAGCTTGTTTAAAAATATATTTTAATCTCTGACTATTTGGCCTGCTTCAACACAGAAGTACATAGAAGTAGGTTGGGATTTACATCAACAGTTATGAAAGCCCTAAATATTCTTTAGCAGCTTTGCTATCCAATGGTCAGATGTAACTTACTTCTGCGCTGTGACAGGGTGGCTCGGCATGTTTTTACACGGCGAGCCACCCTGCACTCTGATCTAGTCGCAAATCAACCACAACACAGTGTGTATCAGGAGCACCATCAGCAGAATGCTTACAACACAAACGTTCCAGGAACTCTGTGACCTCAGGTTTCCGTCACATTAAATCACTTTGTAGCTTCATACATTTTTAATGACATGAGGTTTCTTGAAGCAGAGTTCTTTGACAGTCTGGGACTACTTTGTTTTGAGTTGTGATGGGGCCGCTGCTGTCTTAAGGCTAGGAAGGTTTCTGTGCATCTCCATCACACAACCAGCAGAGTAAGAAGTAATCAGCTGATAATTTAAGGAAAATAAAAAAAAACATACTGAACATGTTTTAGATTCCTGCCACCAAGAAATCCAGCTGACTGAAATGTGAGTGGAGTTGAACTGTTTCTGTGAGTTCTGCTGGTGTTGGTGCGGGTCAGGATCTCACCTCGTTCTTTTCTTTGGAGCGAGGGACGCTCTTTCCGTTGCCGGCCGTCTCTCTTGCTGGGACCACAGTGATCTGCTGTACTGGCATGCTGCTGTTTCCAGGCAACGTTCCGGTGCTACTCCCACAGTGCTCCCAGCATTCCCATCACAGATCGCCTCCCTGCTCCTGGACCAGTGGCTGCTATTTGGAGAAGACCAGACGCCGGCTGCCGGATTGCGCTCCCTTATCGTCCCAATCCGGATCATCGGAGGGATGGAGACTAAACGAGATCAGGTCACCGAGGCAACAAGGAGACAGTTCTAAGGATGGTGGAGTGTGAGGTCGTCATGGCGACTGGGGAACTACTCAACAGTGTGTGCCGTTCGCTCCCCTTCATCCACAACCCCCTCTACTTCCAGTAAAGTGGTAAACAAGACAGCAGGGACGGCGCGTGTTGTTGTGACGCGCGTCTGTGAGCCGTCTGAGGCCGTGAGGAGGAGGCGGGGCTAAGGACTCTGCCGTGCTTCCTGTATAACTGGCATAAGGTTCACGAGGATTAAGGCTTAGACTAACCCCAATCTGCTCCTCTGACCAGTGGTGGAGCTAATAAGCTTACCCAGCTTGTTCACATGGACAGCAGTCTCTCTCTCTCTCTCACACACTCACACACACACACACACACACACACACACACACACACACACACACACACACACACACACACACACACACACACACACGCACACAGAGCTCAGACTCCCTGCGGTGCAGCAATATGCTGACAGACATTAAACACCTCTTTCCTCCTCCAGGTTAGAGCGAGGAATACAGGAACATCCAACCGGACACAAAGTGAAAAATCAACCCAATCAGAGAGTGCTGATGAAGCGTGTGAGGATGATGAAGGATGATGAAGGGTGGATGCGGTTTTGTGACTGGCTCAGGTCATGAGGATTGTGACTGACATAATAGGAACGTGGGAGAGTTAAAGGGATGGCTGACACAGCAGTGGTTCCAGGGTCGGGAGGCGAACACTGTCCCAAAAATAAACAGATGTAAACATTTTCATAGTTTGCCTTTTACAAATGTTACTGGTTCTGAAGTAAACCCAGGGCCCTCAAACTTCATGTACAAACTGGATATCGAGGAAAAGGTCCGGAACAACTGGTGATGAGCAAATCGCTTCTATTATTTTCTTAAAATTAAAGAAATCACTTCTATTATTTTCTCACCATAAAATTAATTTTATGGCGAGACCTGTTAAGTTTTTGACTTGAAGCTGCTCTAATTCCTGACAGTGAACTGAAATTTAATTGATTAAAAGGGGGAGTATTATGTAAAATTGACTGAGCTTTACACCATATTATAATGATCAAAGCAAAAACATATCTGGAGTGTTGGTTTGATTCTATTATGCATGTTTGAGAAATCCTTTAATCTCCATGGTAACCATTCAGCTGTGCAAAATGCCTAGGTGGGCCTAGCTCCGCCTACAAGGACAAAGCTCCTCCTCAGAGCTGCAACTTCTAAGCTTTCTCATCACAGAGCAGACCTTCCACTCAGCTCCTTCAGACTAGCCGGCAGCAATTAGCAAACACCTGCTGTAACTGTGCATGTGCTGAGCTCATTAAAGGAGCTACTTCTCTGTGCAAAGCTGGTAAAATATTTTTATAGAGTTAATTAAGGAGTGATGTGATGACTTCCTGAAGGCAGAGTTTCAAAAAGACTTTAAAGAAACGAAGTACCAATTTCAAGGTTTTAAATTATGAAGTCAAATTTCTTATAAGTCATATTTCATATATGTAGCATTTTTATAACAACTGAAGTTTACAGTTATGTGATTGTGCTATAAAATGCCACTATGTGTCTGAGAAATATGTAATTTCCCTTTAAGACATTTCTGCTTAACCCTGATCAACTGAATCATTTTTTATTCGCTTACTGTAAATTCAGAGTAAAAAACACTTTGTGCGTCTGATTTCCTGAACTAAACCATTTCACCTCCATTGAGTCAAACTTTATTACATTTTAAACATGTTTTAATTATGAGTACAAACTCATGAAGCAAGTCTTGCAGAGTTTTTCTCTTTTTTCAGTTTTATTTCTGTTTTTTTCTTTCAATTGTATTATGATATCTTATTAAAAGTACAAGATAATACTAATAATAATAATAATAATAACAATCACATGGCATAAAACAGCATCTGAAACTCATGACTTTAAGACATATGAAATAAAGAAAACCAAAGTTTTTTGGGAATCACCTCATCTGTGCTAAAACTTTACTTTCCCTTCTGTCATTGTTTTACTCTTTTTTTAACAGAAGAGATTGAAACAAATTGTGTTTGTGACAGGCTGCTGATATTAAAGTGCTAAAAATCAATTTTATTATTATTATTTTTACTGTGTGTGTGTATTTTCAACATTAGTGACTCTTCAGATTTACAACCTTTTTTCTGTCCGAGTAATTTCCAGGTCAAAAGCCCTCCGACTCTATAGTTTGTGCATATAGACATGTCGATGTGCAGAGAGACGCAAAAATACAAAACGCCAGGAAGACAAAAAGAGAAGTCTGTGTGGACTCATTGTGGTTTAATGCTAAAAAAGCAAACCCGCCAAAACCTGTGGTCACCGATCGCACTAACGCGCACATCATGTCGATGTGCAGAGAGACGCAAAAATACAAAACCCCAGGAAGACAAAAAGAGAAGTCTGTGTGGACTCATTGTGGTTTAATGCTAAAAAAGCAAACCCGCCAAAACCTGTGGTCACCGATCGCACTAACGCGCACATCATGTCGATGTGCAGAGAGACGCAAAAATACAAAACCCCAGGAAGACAAAAAGAGAAGTCTGTGTGGACTCATTGTGGTTTAATGCTAAAAAAGCAAACCCGCCAAAACCTGTGGTCACCGATCGCACTAACGCACTTTGGTGCAAAGCATCTCAGCAGCAACTTCCAGAGCAACAGAACAGATAACAGAACCTTTCCTCAAAACCCCCAGAATTCCGTGGGAACTCAGCTATGAGTTCAATTGTCTGTTTTAACACATTGTCACAGTGAGTCACAGGTCCCCATAAATAATTAGAGTTAATACGATGCCACTTAAACTTGACACCTTTTGATGTCAGTCAGCTCTTCACAGCCTTTGCAGCAGCGTCAGAGAGAGGAGGGGAGAAAGAGGAACGCAAAGCAGAGAGAGCAGCTGCTCTGTGATCGGCTGATTTTCTCGCGTGACACAGCAGGTAAGTGTTGAACTCTGATTAATGTGATGGTGGGACCTCACCTTTGTGCAGCGCTGCTGATTTCAGTGTTGTGACTGAACACACAGCCAGGGAGGAGGTGACTCCGGCTCCATGGCCTCCCTGTTGGCCCAACTCGAGGTGTGGACCATCATGTTCTCCATCCTGGTTTTTGCGCTCTTCACACTCGCTGGGATGATCAGCGAGGACTGTCCGCAAACTGAAGGTGAGGCTGCAGGGAAACACACACGTGTTGAGTGTGTGTGTGTGTGTGTGTGTGTGTGTGTGTGTGTGTGTGTGTGTGTGTGTGTGTGTGTGTGTGTTTTTTTTCTCCAAACCCCCCAAAATATCCAGACCCTGGCAGATTTAGATTTCATCTAAATTCAACCAAGAGTTTAGTTTTTTATATAGGAAATGAGATGAGCAAGTTTCAAAAAACAAAGCAATGTACAGCAGCAATACTGAAAAGAAAACATTTTAAAATGTGTCATAATTTCCATTTTGTTTAAATAAAGAAACAGATAGGAAACAATTTATATGGAAAAGTGTTCCTTGGCGTCTAAGCAACCAAACCCTTATCATAACGGCTCACTGTGTTTCCACAGGTATTTATTTTATTTATCTTTGGTGAGGACTTTCCTGGTCATTTTACATGACATTTAAATTACTTATAGAAATATGAAACACATCAGTAAAACAAAAAGGCAACTTTAAATCTAAAACATCCAAGGGTATGAATATGAACTTAAAGTTACAGTGTAATAATCAGTTTTGTAGAAAACTAAAATGCTGAAAAAAATCCAACATATTAGGTGAAATCAGCAAATCATGATGGATTTTTAATAAATGAAGAAAAGGAAACGCCTGAAACTTCAAAATGAATTTCATTTATGGATATATTTTGTTCTTAAAATTAATTAATTGTCAGAAGTTCATATAAACTAGCCTGAACAGTACTTCACAAAAAATAAGTTAAGTACAATTAAAACATTGTCTGCATGTTTTAATTTGCCTGTTGCTTTGCTGCTGGCACATAAAATTTTCTCAACTGTTGGGGAAAAAAACATGTTTCTACTCTAGTAAGTAAAAGTGGCGATATTAGGGCAGGAATATTAAGAAAAACAATCTAGTTTGTGTTGTTAAAATGTGAATATATGTGTTGCTGTACAACATTTGGTTTGGTTTGGCTATAAATTACTAATAATTGCTGCGAGCCATTCAGGGAATCTATGATAGGTCTGTTTCAAATAGTTAATCTTTTTTTTCTTTCAGTCAGCAGCAAACATAGATGACATGTTCCTGGTTTGACATTGCAGCTTAAGCTACGTGCAGCATTAAAATGCTGATGCATTTTATTGTTTTCTGATATGATAGTTTGAAAAGTTGAAGATTAGCTGGAAAAAAAAATTAGCCTAATCTCAGAAATGTTCAAGAAAAGATAAGAACATTTCTAGGTTTAAAAAGTCTAGAAAAACCTCAAGAACTTTGAATTTGGTCTCAAGAACCTTTTTAGAAAAATCTTGGAAATTTCTGAGTTTGAAAAAACTCAACACACCTGCTGGTGCCAAACCCCAATAAATGTGCATTTATTCACATTCATTGCAGTGAATAAATACAGATTCATTGCATCTATTCACTGCAATAAAAATTTTATTGCAGTGAAGGTAATAAAACATTTTTTTCCTACCCGTGTCTTGTTTAAAGGTGCAGCATGATTTTAAAGACAGGAAACAATTACAGTATTAATTGTTTGACTGCACTCACAAACAATAGAACTGTGAATATTTCCTTACATTGTTTGAAACCCAGATCCACAATAACATTTAGTCAAGCTATTTTAAGGCAAATTTAAATTCATTTGTATGTTCAAAATATTAAATTTACTGTGACATAAAATATGGTTTAACTTTTTTTCTAATTATTAAATTTTTTTTAAAATTTTTAAATAAAATTTTTTTTAAAGAAGAGCAAACAACATCAAAAAGGCTTTTTTTTTTCTTATTTTGCAGAAACTACTGAGGGAACCCAGAGCCGGGAGATGTTGGTGTGACTCAGCTGCTAATGCTCAGCTTGTGAGAAAAGCTCAGTTTGTTCCAGGTGTGTGACCGTGAATTCTTATCAGTTCATAAAAGCGGGCCTGCAAGCCAACCTCTGAACGTGTGTGTGTGTGTGTGTGTGTGTGTGTGTGTGTGCACGCGCATGTGCTTTGTTTGCAGTCCCAGTGTAACCTGCTTCCAGGATGAGGCACAAAGGAGTGGCCAAATTGTTCAACTAAAAAAAGCAAGAAAGAAACATCTGCTCCAACAAAGTGGCTCATGACAGCATCGCCTGGCTGCTCGTCCTGTAGGATGTCCAGAGACAGCACCGGGAGATTCCTCTGTGAACTTTGAACCTGGAGAACAGCCCGTGTGTCTCTCCCATCGGTAAGTCCAACAACAACAAACTAACAATTCTTATTTATTTGTGAGAAAAGTGGACATATCCTCAGCTTACGGAGGTTATAAAACAAACTCATGTCTGAAATAAAAAGGTGTTCTGGTCGGACCTGTTTGCTGTCAAATAGTTGTGAAGGTGTGACTTGTTCATGTTGGATATTCAAGAGCTGTTTGCAAACAGGTTGCAAAATGATCCCTGAACTCATTCAAACCCAACAGTTTGAATGAGTTCAGGGATCAAATATTTATGCAACAGGTTCAGTTCATGTGGCCTCCTTTTGCTTGAAGTTGACTTAGGTTTTTTATTAAATGTTTGAAGCTTGTCACTTGGTCAACATCAAAAGCCTGGTTCACTACAGACTGGGAAGCTGAGGCATTGAACTGAAAGTTTAGGCTGCCGAGACGTTCTGACCTTGAAATGTGTCACTTAGTGCAGTAAAGTCTGCTAAAAGTTGACACAAAATGTGTTTTCCTTTTATTAAAGCAGATTACTCTCAGTTCTGGCTCAACTTTTACACCACAACATTATTTTGTTTCTGAACTTTGTCTAACTTTACTACAATGAGGTAATGAGATGTAAATACGCTGCTGAAATGTTTATGGATTCATAAAGGTTTTAATCAGCAAGAGAGGTTTTAAAATCTTGCTTTTCAAACCAGGAATGACTATTTCTGTCAAACAGTGTACACAATTCCCAGCGTTTCTGAAATTAGACCTCGACGAACAACAGAGAATTCTTTCAGACCCTCTGGTGGAGAAAAGTGAGTAGTGCAATTTGAAAAAGCACCATGTCATGCACTGTAATTGCCAAATGTTTAACCAAAACTTCATTTTCTCATAGTTCATACTGTTTGTAAGAATTAATGTGAAAAGCATCTTTGTAAAAATGTTTTTAAAATATCTTCTTTACTGCAAAATGTAATTTTCAAATCAGGTTTTTGAGTATAGAACATGGCAACAATGCAGTTCAAATGTCAGTACATGATAACATAAAGATTAACTGCAACAATTACCTCATTTCAGCTTCTCATAAGCACAGCTGGAGCTCTGCTAGAGTAAATATAAAATAGCTCAATCAATTTGATTTAAAAGGGACATTCTGTAAAATCGACTTTTTTGAGCATTCCATCATGTTTTATTATTCCCACATTAAGACATACCTGGAGTGTTGCCCTGGTTCTACAGACTAGCCAGCAGCAATTAGCAAATGCCTGGTGGAACTGCACATCAGCTGAGTACAAAGCTGTTAAAAACATTGTTAAATGGTTAATAGGGGATCCATGTTGTGATGACTTCCTGAAACCGGAGTTTCAGAGAGAACAGGAGTTTTTAAAGAGACTGAGGTCCAATCCACAGACATTCATTTATTAATTAAATTTTCTTTTAACAGTTAGTTCATTGTGCTATAAAATAGCACCAAGTGTCTGATGGATACATCATAAAAGCAGTAAAATCTTCTTGGTTCTCTAAGCAGCACAGAGACATTCTCTGAATATTATTAATTCTGTATCTTTGATTCAGTTTCACCTCATGCTTTGTTTAGGCAGCTGTGTAGATGGAAGTGCCATTCTCTGGCTTTGAGCTCACCTTCATCATCTTAGCCTTCGTCATCTTCTCCCTGTTCAGTCTGGCTTCGGTCTGCATCCAGAAAGAGGAAGACCCAACAGGTAAGTATAGATAAAAACCGCCACAACAAATGTAAGCCTGTCTAATCCAAGTTATGACTCCCCTCTTTCAGAAGATTCTGCATATGAAAACAAGAAGTTAAAACAACTAGTGAAGAAGAAGCAGAGAGAAATCACCAAACAGGCTGGACAGAAGGCTTAAAGCTGGGATCAGCTGGTGCTGAACTGGGACTGGAGATCAACGTCCTGCTTCTCTGTGTTTTATGTAGAAGTTAGCAGTTTGTCTTTGCCCATGAACTATAAACTCCCCTCATTAAAGGGGCAGTGTTATACAAAATAGACCTTTTTGAGATTTACATCATGTTATTTTCTCATCAAAAACATACCTGGAGTGTTGCCTTGATTTACTCATGGATGTTTGAGAAATCCTTTAATCTCCCATGGCAACCATTGAGCTGGGCAAAACGTCTGTGTGGACCTAGTAATGCCTCCTTGAAGTTGCAGTTTCCAAGTTTCTACCTCACCCACTCAGCTCCTTCAGACTGTAGAGGCCTATGGGACAATGCAAGGCTAAAGGAATACAAATGACCACAACACAGAAGAACAGTTCTTTATGGAGCCTAATTAAAGTGAACAACCAATAAAGAGAGCAGATAGAAAAAAACATAAATGTATTAATTTTGAGAAGGCAAAAATACACCCAAAATGATATGTAGTTCAATTTATCAGCAATGGAGGGAATAGCCGTTCGAAGCATTTGTCAAAGAAAATTCAAAACTTTAAAATAAATCTTCAGAGTACTTGCTATGCAATTGAGCAAATAAAAAAGCAACTACATTTTTCAAGCAGCTGTTATTGTTATGATCCGTGTTTATTTTTAGGGCTTTTCCTGTTCAGTTTCCTTTCTCTGGGTCTTCCCTGTTGATTGATCCCAGCTGTGTCTCGTTCCCTTGATTACCCTTCCAGTGTGTTTAGTCCAACCTGTTGTCTGTGTTCCTAGTTGGGTCCTTGTCTAACGTCTTATGTCAGTTGTTTTCATGCCAGATAACTGTATAGTCCTGGTAGTGCCAGCTCTATGGAGTTAGATTTGTTTCACAATTATTCAATCAAAAAAAAAACTCAAACAAAAAAAAAGTTTCAAACAAAAAAAATCATCTCAGTCAAAAAAAAGTTTCAACCAAAAAAACAATCATCTCAAACAAAAAAAGTCATAAAAACTATTTAATCATAAAAATATTTTTTTACGAAACAAAAACATTTTTAAAGATTTTTTTTTGATTGAAGTAACTAATTTTTTTGATTGAATCTCTTTTTTTGGTTGAGTGTATTTTTTTTGGTTGAAACTTTTTTTTTTGTTAAGTCTATCTTTTTTTGGTTGAACTTATTTTCTTGTCAGACGGAGCTTCAACTCCCACCTCCGGCAGAACTTCGACCACGGGGGGAGGTAGGGGACGTTGAGTCTGAGTGGACCATGTTCTGCTCCTCCATTGCTGAGGCGGCTTATCGGAGCTGTGGCCGCAAGGTCGTTGGT